>BLKM01000323.1:0-18378 GCA_013340265.1 Coptotermes formosanus | reverse complement strand
AGTGGGAAAAAGGTGGAGAGAGGTCAAGGCAATAGCTGGAAATAGAGTCTGCTGGCATAGCTTCATGGAGGAGGCTCTATGCTGCCACAAGAAGTAAGAGGAATTGACGTAACTCAGAGTAACAGCCAATTATACATGATACAAAACTACCTAACACAGGACTCACAGAATCAGTGAAGAATCACTGTACAGGCAACCATGTAGCCTTTTCCTTACATTTTGAATATTAAATGTTGACATGAAATTAATATACAAAGGGCAGCAAAATTACATGACAATGAGACGGAGGATAAAAAACACAAGTGAAAACACTTTTCTATGATTAATTTTATCAGTATGAACAGCAGCACCTTCATATTATTCGTAAAGTCTACCAATTTTAATACCAAAGTACCACTTGGATGGTATCTTTTATAGGTGCTTTATGTCACTTTAACCACAATGCATGGAAGAATCTTTGTCCTTCGCATATTTGCTGCAGAGAAATTGAAGGTCTACAACAACAGACAAATTAGTGAAGTTCTATTAAATTCTGAGATTACTTGTATCAGTTGCAGTAAAAACACAACGCGGACAAGCAAAAAAAATTTTCAGTAAAAATACACTTCACGCAAATAATTCTACTGCAGTCTCATTCATCATAACATAAGACAGGCCAGTATGCGCTTAAGATGACAAACCTGCCATTACACATGTTCACATGGTAGTTCTGGTAGAAATAATGATCTATTTACAGTACTATCACAATATTTGAAGCACCAGATGGGCAACAAAATTCAATGTAACAGATCTTTAACTTTCATCTACGGATATTCTGCGTGCCACTGATCTTCCTCCTTAGCACAAATCCAGGGTATGTCAGATTGGAGGTTCTCACAGTGGTGTTGCTGAGGATTCAAGTCTTCTGGAATGTAATGCTGCATAATTGGGCAAAGTGTTCCCACCATTTTAAACAGGTACAGTGTCTTCACCTTTATGACCGAGCAGTCTGTTCTTCTTGGACAGCATGACCCTGAAGATGAAGACATTATGATCCTTTGGAATATGTGGAACTCCTTGCACAATGGCACAGCATAATGCCACTGAAGATTTCAATTTTCAACTCTATGTCAGCAGATATCTTCTTCCTCATCTTCTTCTAACCCCTTGTTGCCCTTTGAGGTGTCGGGTGTTAGCAACTATCCTACTGGAAAGTACCTGAGCTCCTCCTTGATTTGAACAAGCTGGAGACCAAAGTTTTCTTCAAGTTCAGCCTGAAGTGCTGCCATCTGTCCTTCATGCTCTAATATCAAACTACTCTGGTTGCTTGCTGTAATGGCACATTTCTGATGCAACTGTTCTACCTCATGCATCAACTTCTGAATCTGAAAGAGAAGGCAGGAAATGCATGATGTCCCATCAGTACCACTACGTCTCTGTCCACACAGCATGCTGTAAGTCACTGCTTTTTCTTAAAGTACTGGTTTTAGCCATTATAGTCCAGGCATGTCAAACTGGCAGCCTGCAAGCCACAAGATGCACACATGAATTCTTCCGGTGGCCTGCAGAACTTTTCAAAACAAACCACGAATATGTCAAAAAGGATAATTTATGAATAAAAGCATTCAGTTTGATAAGAATGTAACATGGGACATCAAATTGTTGAGCAAAACATAATATTTTTGTGCACTTTCACAGTGGCTATGTCATAGAATGACTGCCTAACATGTACTGGACAAATGCCTGCTCCACTGCTTGGCAAATGAAGTGAATGAGTTGCCACTTGCAATTTAACAGTAGTCAGTATTTAGTTACAGTGGCACATACTTGCGCGAACAATTATTTTTGCACACAATACCAAAAAAAATAAAATTCCAAATCATGATGATTAACAGCCACATCATTAGTCATCAATCAGAAATGAGAAACCTTTAGGACGATGAGAGTATACTGTCATATGACATCAAATTATGTCAAATATTCCACAGTTATGTTCTAGACAGAAAATATCACAGACAGCTAGCAGTATGTATCTATAATTTAATCTTGTAACTTGTATAATTTTTTCCACATTAAACTTTGGTGCAGGGAGGAAAAATACAAAAAAAAAAAGCATTTTCATAGCACAAAATAAATTATGTTAGACCCGAAGAAACTAGTCAAAGTACTGCACCAAAGAAGGCAATTTCTTTTCTGCTAAACAGTGCCTATTAAGTATGTTATTTAAGGATGCTGCCAATTGTTAGGTTTGACAGGTGAACAAACAAGTACACATCAGTGGTGGAATGACACTGATGAGAAAGCTGAAGTGCTCTGAGAAAACTACCATCCAACATGATGTACAGGAATTACTAACCTCATTGGCAGACTTAGTTTTATGCTGGCTCAGTTCTTGTGACTTCTTTTCAAAGTCATCAGACTTACTCTGAAGTGCTGAGACCTTTTCTTTAATAACAGAATTCAGATCAGCAATGACAGACTCCTTCGTGTGAAGTGCAACTTCCAGTGCTAACACCTGCAACAAAAACAAATTTCAAGTGGCATACTTCATGTGTCTAGGAGTAAAGCAAGTAAAATTAAAATGTATAAAATGATGTTGAAACCAGCTGAAATGTATGGAAGTGAAACACGGCCTATGACAGAGATGAATACGAAACGACTGAATACGTGGGAGACGAAAATATTGAGGAGGATATATGGTAGAAAAAGCAATATGGAGAATAAGAACTACCCAGGAATTGCAGGAGCTATATAAAGATGTAGACATAGTAGCAAAAATTAAAAATAAAAGATTGGAATGGATAGGACATATAGTAAGAATGGATCATGAAAGGGTAGTTAATAAAATATTTTGACAGTAAACTGGACAGAAGGAGAAGAATGGGATGATCCTGATTGAAATGGTTGGAAGATGTTGAAAAGGATCTATAGGAGATGAAGGTTAAAAGATGGCAAGAGAAGACAGTGGTATAAAATCTGGGGAAGTGTAAAATCCAGGAAACATTGTTGTTAAGGGCATTTGGCCACAACCATACAAAAAGTGCATAAAATCATGGAAAACGCAACATTTAGTAACATAAAATCAGGGTTTTACCGTAACATGAAACTGAATTGCCACACAAGTTTCGTGTTAAGAACTCCTATACTGAATCGTATGAAAATCCAACAGCCAGTTTAGTTGCTGATACAAGGTCATAGATGACGTAATCTCTACATAAGGGCTTCTCTTTGAATTTTGTAAAGACGTTTACAGCACACAAGGAACCGTCATCCTTTGTTACATAAGATAAGTTACTTAAAAAATAACACACTCTGTATGTACACGCCAACATATCCACTGACCCAACCACCTTCTACATTGTCTGACTCAGCCTTTGACTGTACGTGTTTAGTTCAGAAATTGTAGTTATGTCACACACCATCACCATACTAACCCTCTGCTCCAGGAACCTGTATATACATACCTGAAAATCTAGACCCTCACCCTGAAGATGACAACTGCAACTGTAACCAACATTTTGGTAAAAATGTATGTATTTCTGTCAAACACACCATTTTCCACATTTTGGTCATCTTCAACCATCTTCAGGCATTGAAGTACACAATTCAAAACCCAAGCGGAAATGCGTTAGAAGTATTATGCAATTTGTGACATTCACAAATTTTATAATTGCCATAACACAGGATTATATATATATATATATATACATTGATGATAATATATGAATTATTACCAATTTGCCACAGAACAATGGGATGAATTCCATCAAAATACCAACATTTTGGTTACACATAAACAAGCAATGTGATTCAAGCCCAACAATAAGAACATGCATGTGTCTGCGTGTGTGTTAAAAGCAAGTGGTGTACACTTACTCGATTCTGGAGGGTGACATAATCATGTGGCTTGATGCCGGTGTCCCAGTGGTGACCCTGAATCAATTCTGTGGTGGCTTTCAGCTGGTGCTGCAACACGGCAACTTCCTGTGCAAGCTGGTCCCCTTGGACTTGCAGGGCATCACGTGTCACAATAGCCTGCTGCAATGAACTACTCAACTGACTGATTATTCCCTCTCTATGTTCCACAGCTTCTTGGAATTCCAGCAACTGGAACAGACATCAGTGAACTTCAACAGTGGAGAGGTTTACAGAGGAAAATATGGAACGTAAAGTATCTCTGACCTTGATGTCAATTTTACCTTCATGTGGCAGAACCATTATTCACAAATTAGGTTCTGATAATAGAACCATGAATATCTAACCATAAGACCTGCACAGAACAAATGGCACTGCAACCAACCTGAGACATAGTGTTGTAACTACCACACATGATTTGTCATATTCATCTTACGAGTTCTTTTAAGTATACCATGACTTCCATTTACAGCGTTCAATTTTCATGCAAATACCTGTACAGAATATGTTTAATGTTTTGCATGATTATACAGTGATTGCCCCTCCCACCCACCAAGTTTTTCCGGCGACGAATTAGAAAAAAAACCTTGTCTTATACTTGGGTACATACATTATTTCAAAACCATATTCAGTACTTGCTGAGTAAACTCTAAAACTGCTACTAAATCAATACATCAAATAATTTAAGCATTTCAAGAAAATCAAGAATCCTCAGACTCTTGCAGATTCCTTTAATAATTATTTCTCTAATGTTGTTGAAGAATCAGTCATTAAAATAATTAAACAAGACAATAGTGACTTCAGTCAACATCCTTATATGCAGTACCTAGTCAATGCATTTCAGCAACCTTTTGCACCAATACATTTGAAGTCAGTAACTGAAAAAGAAATTTATGAAATAAACAAGAGTTTGAAATGGAAAAACTCTTATGGGTATGACGAAGTACCGTCATGGATTGTAAAACTGAGTATGCCATTTACTTCATCTCCATTGATTTATATTCGTAATAAGATGTTATCCACAGGTACATTTCCTTCACGCCTAAAATTTTCTCAAGTTTCTCCGATGTTTAAAAAAGGAAATAAAACTGAGTTGTCTGCTTACAGACCAGTATCTCTTTTAACATCTATCTCTAAAATTTTTGAAAAAGTAATTTATAACAGACTACTTCAACACACTAAAGAAAATAATATAATTGTTACGGATCAATATGGATTTAAAAACAATAGCTCAACTGAATTGGCTATATTTAAATTAACAAATCAAATTCTATCACATATTAATAATAAAACCTCAGTTTGTGGTATCTTCTATGATTTAACAAAGGTATCTGATACTGTAAACCATGACATTTTAATATCTAAATTAGAGTACTATGGCATCGCCGGCAGAACCGGTGAACTAATTAAATCTTATTTAAGTAATCGGAATCAGAGAGTAATAATCAAAACTTCACGTGCTTCAAATTACATTTCAGCTTGGGAATTAGTTAAGCATGGGGTGCCCCAAGGGTCAATTCTTGGACCTCTGCTGTTCTTATTTTATATAAATGATTTACCTCAATTAGTAAAAAATATTGCTTCGCCAATACTTTTTGCAGATGATACTAGCTTTATAATATCAAATTCTAACTCAATGCAGATGAACCAAGATGTCAGATTAGTTCTGGAAATAACACAAAAATGGTTTCATTCAAATATAATGCTATTAAATTATGATAAGACCAACTTCATGCAGTTTTCTTCAAACATCAGTTATCGCTTTCCAGTTATCATAGAATCTACTGATCACATAATCAACTTAACTAACTCCACTAAATTTTTAGGTATTATAATAGAATCTTCATTAACATGGAACAAACATATTGATCAGATAAATTCTAAGCTGAACTCATTGGGCTACATGCTTCGTTCCCTAAGACCTGTCTTATCATTGAAAATTATAAAACAGATTTATTTTTCTTATGTTCACTCAGTATTAAATTATGGTATCATATTCTGGGGTAATTCATCATATAGTAGAACTATTTTCATAACACAGAAAATAATTGTAAGAATTATCATGAAAGCTAAAGCAAGGGATCCTTGTCAGGCAATGTTTAGTAAACTTGGAATTTTAACTCTATATTCTCAATATATCTTTTCAACTCTTATGTTTGTCATAAAGCATAAGGATATATTTACATTTAATGCTGAATTGTATAAAATAAATACCTGCCACAACTTGGATTTACATGTTCCTTCAGTGAATTTAACTAAAGTTCAAAAAGGAGTTTATTATAAAGGTACTACCTTATTTAACTCCTTACCTCTCAATATCAAGAAAGTAGCACATAATACTAATAAATTTAAGCATGAGTTGAAAAAGTTTCTTATAGAAAACTTGTTTTACTCTGTTGAAGAGTATATTAATAGGGATACTAAATATGATCTTGGTGCTTCCCAATAAATAAATTCATTACATATTTAAAAATATAGTTGGTTATTTTATGTACATTTCAACAACATGATTGTTGTTGACATGTGCAAAATTATATACAAAAACCTTGTATTTAAATTTTTGTATTTTAGTATATGTTTATTATTCTTTTATATATACTTTAGTCCATGTCAAGACAAATTCTATGTAATATGTTATTGTAATTTATTGACAAGTTCCATATCCAAAGGTCGTGTACCATTGTGGATTGATGAATACAAATGAATGAATGAATGAATGAATGAATGAATGAATGAATGAATGAATGAATGACTCCTACAATTGCTCCTGAGCCACATAAACCTCGACTACAATGCCTGGGCAAAATTCACATACACATAAAATATAAAGCAAGGATGCAACAAGGGACTGCAGAAAATTTCATAATGAGGAGCTTCATAACTTGTACTCTACACCAAACTTTATTCAAATGATCACACCAGGAAGGATGAGATGTGAAGGGTGTGGCATACATGGGGGAGAAACAAATACATACTGGGTTTTAGTGGGGGAAGCTGATGGGACAAGATTGACTGAAGACAGGTGTAGATAGGAGGATAATATTAAAAGGGATGAGAGATTGTGGACTGGGTTCACCTGACTCAGGATAGGAACAAATGGCATGCCGTTGTGAACATGGTAATGAACTTTCTCGTTCCATAAAATGCAGGGAATTTCTCAACTAGCTAAGGAACTATATAAGCTTCTGCAGAATGACTCTGCTGCATGCCATTGGTCAGTTATGCAGATGAAGAAGCACTGTTTATTTAAACGAAGAAAAACATAAAGGCAGTGATGCCAACTCACCCTTTTACGATACTCCTCAAGATGAGTCTTGTAATCACTTTCCAGCATGCCAGTGGAAACATCAAATGACGTGATTTCTTTCAGTGCACGAAGCTCCTCCTGCGCTGCTTCTAGTGCAGCATCTTTACCTGCAAAAATATTGACACTTGTTTCCATTTTTTTAATTAAAATTCATAAACTTACGCTTACTTGCCATTCCTGTTTCTTCCACCATATCTCATGTGCACAGCATCCACTGGTGTTACTTCATGCTGAAACTAAATACTATCTGAACACCCTCACACCATCCTATACAACACACTTTTTCCTCTACACCACTTCAACATCCACCTGAGCCAGTCCAGTCACTCCAAAGGAGGCAGTATGTTCTTCTGAATGTTGAGAACCACCCAATCAACGAAGCAGTGTCACAGCCCACAAGACCAGAACCCTCAAATACCATCACAAACACCTCAGAACTCTCAACCTTGAATATACTGGTACTAATGCCTCTGTTCCTTAGTGCTGTTGGTGGACAAGTTTTAGCACCATATTAACAGGTTATCACATGTATACACAGTACACTGTTATTGAAGAAATCTCACAAAATCTAATAAATGAGATGCTCAAATTAATATTTTCTGAAAACTTCTGCTTGGTTAGCCACAGCAACATTTGTAAAACATGTGGCACAGAATCTGCCCTGGTGTCCTCCTTTTTTAATTTACTCTACTGTTACACAGCTCCTTACCCATCTTAAAAATCTGATTTGTGCTGACTACATTTTGCCTCTTTCTTTCACAAATACATCTCTATGCCTTGTGTTACTGTTGGCACCCCTACTGTTTTATGCAATCTGTCAGGTACATTCTACACCACTTCAACATGCTTCTTTTAAACAAGGTCACCATGCTTGAATAAAAATAAAATCAAGGGCAATGAGGTAAAAAGGGCAGGCATGGGAGACATCAGAAACATATATAAAATTTCAATTTGAAAATCTCAAGGAAACAGACCTCTTCAAATACACAGGCACACATAGCAGGGCATTAAAATGGTTCTTGGGGGGGGACAGGGTATCAACTGTATTAATTAGGGTCATGATATGAACCAGGAACATGAATGTTTGTGTTCCATAACAGCTGATGATTTTCTGAAGCATTTAAGAAATTATTACTCTCTCTGCCGCCGCCCCCCCCCCCCCCAAGTCTCCTCCGTGGAGTAAGTTCGCCAGTTACTTAATAAAAAGATGTCACCACTAACAAACCCAAACTGTAATTCCTCACATAAGGAAAGAAACTGTTCTTCCTCACTATTTACACACCTGAAAGGATGTCTTCCAATTCTTTCACCCTGATTTGCAATCTCTCTCTGGACACATCATTTTCTTCTTCAAAACTCTGTTTACTCTCATCCAAAACAGCAGCGGTTCCATGGGCTTTTGCTGGAATGTCCTGCAATGAAGTTACAGTATGACTGTTAAGTGAGTACAACTGCCATACAGAGGTGGATACAAGACAAATTGCAATTACATGGGTGATAAGGGTCTGCAAAGGTAGCACCAGACTGACTGGTTTTTGGGATTGACAACTGAGGTTTGATTATTGGCAGGGTCAGACAGTTTCCTCTTCACCCCTTTGGCCAAACCAGCTTTGGCGTTTACCCAACCCCCTGTCCAGTCAGTAGTCAGGGCTCTGTGGCCAGAAGTAAATTGGCTAGGGCAGGATGCTGACCACTCACCATCATCTGGTACAACAGTCAAGAATAAGTGGAGCTATTCATCCACTTCCCTATATGTCTTCATGGCATGATACTTAATTTCCCTTTCAGCAAATCCTTTGTAATATTATCCACATAACACACAGTCCAAATGGAACAGAACACCTTAAAATAGGTCACGCCTACTTCATTCCACAACCTTCTCAATTTAAACAACCAACTAAATGACATAACTTACCAATTTATTCTCGTACCAGTCTCCACGTGGCGAAGCCAAGGGACTATTATGCAATGATTCCACTGCCACAGAAATTTCCTTTGGACTTTCAGCATCATTTCCTATATTCCTTTTCTGTTCAGTTTTCTGTCCTAATGCATTTTTCTTCTTTAGGTAGGCAGCAAACTGAAACAGGAAACATAAAGCTCTACTGAAAAATTCAACACATCATAGTGCTGGTACTATAAAGGAAAGTTTGATATAACTCCATACAAATTCAAGTATACAGACATTCCTTAGTAATTTACTGGTCAGTTTTATAGGCTGTTTTATATACAGATATAACAATATGCTGTGCCATATAACTCAAAATAACATGAATGAGAATCTCACACAATGTTTTACTAGCCTCCTGCTTAAACAGGTACAGACAAGTGGACAGTTCCACAGTAGACAATCTTCCTTGGACAACTGACAGATGTTTAGCCACACAGAAAACCCTACACAGTGGATGTTGACATCTGTAACTGTAACAACATACACTATCCACTTGGTCCTAACCACTTCTCACCTTCAAGTAAACAGTACAAATTCTGAAGTTCCTGATTATCTTACTTCCTCCATTATCACATTAATACATATATTCTGTGAGCAAATATCTGTCTCATCACCTTGTTTCCAAATGCCCTTCGTCTACAACCTTCCATCAGAATGAGTCAACAAATTTCAGAGCTATATACAACAAATAGGCACACATACAGTCGCACATATTTAATCTTCAGGGCCGTAGAAAGAAGAATAGTAGTGTAGTTGAAATATGCTGAGCTGTAGGGTAACATGCATTTCCTGCATTTAGTCTACTCTAACTTCTCATTATGAATTATTACGATCTGTTAGTGTTGTTCTCTCATGTGCCGGTATACAGAACACATTAACAACTTATAAGAACCCACCAGCAAGGAGTATTAAGGGCAATTAATTGCATAATGGAATTTATTCCTCATGTGCCAGAAATTATGAGTGTTACTGACACAATACAATAAGTGCAACTGGCAACAATAACACAGGGATGCATCTACCAAACTAAAAAATGTAAAAAAGTATACACATACACAATGTCTTGCATTTAAAGATGTTAATGTAATGAATTCAAATATAATTACCTTTTCCCTTCCAACTTCTACCTTCTTTTGCCGTTCTTCATCATCCATTGTATCACTACAAAACAGAACACAATGGAATGGAATTTATTTGTATTACACAGTCCCTTCGTGGGACTAAGCCACAGATAAAGAGAATATCATGGTTGAATATATACAATACTTGTTTCAAACACTAATATAAATACACAGTAAATATCTATTTAGAGTCAGAATCATCATCATTCTTACATATGCTTTTTTTTCACAGCAAATGAGAACATTTTATCGAGGCAGATATCTGTACAGAGGAGGAGTGAGTTCGTATTTTAATGCTGGGTGAGACTAGAATCAAATAGAATAAAATATGGAAGGGTGGGCACTGAAGTGACCGTGCACTTTAACCATTATCTACCCTCTGTGCAGCCGTTAGCTCATTCATTCAGCAGCCCCGCACCTTGAACAAAGCGCAGTATCTTCCTGACAGAGACGTCAGCAAAGTCTCCTGGTTTCATAACATGACGACCCAGGTGCCTAAATCTTAATGTGGCCAAAGTCTCAGTCACAAAGAACATGGCAGGCCATTTCAGATGCCTGCTTGCATCTGTCACACTCAACACTGTTTAGCAGCCCCTTTTAAATGACAGTGCTCTGTTCACAAGCCTGTTATTATTCTTAGCTGGTTTCTGCTCAGATTGAGCAATTCCCCAGCTTTTTTTGCAGAGGGTTTTTAGAAAGAGTCCTTAGCCTGCCTTTGTCCATGTATGGACTGCTAATGCTCCTCATGTTTCCTGCTTGTCCAGTCCCTGAGCACCCGCTGCCAAAAATTCAGACATGGTTTTTGCTAACTTTCAGTAAGATAAGATATAGTTCAGTAGAAATGGCAAAGTCTGGTGGAGGTTTATACAGATAATTCATGTTTTCTAACTTGTTTAAGAACTATTCAAATTCACCTATGGGTGCTCTGTACATAATTAGAACACACATGAAGATTCGCGTCCTGTAGCATATCACATTGTATCGTTGGATGGCTGGTTCCTGACGTTTCGAAGTAACCCAGCGCCTTCGAAACATCTGGCGCCATTCACTTGACCCAATGTCATTCAACACGACCCCAGGACTCAGAAATACCGCTGTGCGAACTTCCAATACCGCATACTTATGTCAGTACATTTCTTTATGCTAGCAAGATGATAGAGTATAACTATTTACCACAAAAGAACTACCTTTTAAGTAACCTCCCAAAGACAAAACGCAGCCATTTCTGTCACTTCGCCCAAGCTCCACGACTACCTACGCTTGCGAATCGACAAACACCATGCACCTTTGAATCGACAGATCCTCTAGTTTACATTGCGCAAAGTCTCTGTCCGAACAGGCCACACCGGGTCAGGAAACAAAATGGCGTAGACCACGGATCGTACAGATGACTAACCCTAGCTCAGATCCGTGGGCTAAATCTCCCATTGCAATGTTTGGGCGAAACTTTAAAAATGCTCACTCTTCATTTAATCTACCAGACAAAAAATAAAAAAATAAATAACTGAAGATACTATAATCATCAGAATTAATTGTAATTTGTTAACTAAGTCCATGAAGCGGAGTCACACATGACAATCAAATAGTTCAACAAATAAAGTAATTCTCAGAATTTTAAAGAACCATGTTCACAACAGCTCACCACTTTTCTCTTTGCCGAGCCAGATGAATCCAGTCTACATCCTCCCATCATATTTCTAATATTTTGATATTATCCTGTGCACACTTAGGTCTTCCAAGTGGCCTCTTTCCTTCTGGTTGCCACACCAAAACCCTCAATGCATTTCTCTTTCCTCCATGCATGCCACATGCCCCACTCATCTTATGTTCCATGATTTTATCGCCCTAATAATACATAGTGAGGAAAATAAATCACAAAACTTTTCATGAAGAAATTTTCTCCACCTTCCCATTATTTCCTCTCCCTAAGGCCTTGCACCCTATTCTCAAATACCCACAGCCCATGTTTCACCCTTAATGTGAAATACCATGTTTCACATCTGTGTAAAACAACAAGCAATATAAAGCAAAATTGCAATTTTTTACATTTTCATCTTAATTTTTTTAGCAAGTGGGAATGCAGAATATCCTGAAATGAATTGTAGCAGGCATTCCCTAAATTTAATTTGCACTGAACTTGAGAATTTGAATTTTGGTCTGTTAACTCTTCAATGATGTCGGGTTTAAATTTCAAGTACTGCCCAAAATGGAGGGGTTTTAAAAATATATTACCCTTAAAAGCATTCCTAACCACTGATGATAATTTCAAAAATTTCAAAAAGATCCTTAAACACTTCCTGCACACACATTGCTCTTACATTGTTGATAAATTCTACAACATGTACTCTGACCTAAGTAATAAATAAATTTCTTAACATCTTAATAACAAATCTTCCAGACATCTCAATTACTTTTTATGAACAACCGTCTCGTGGCTTTATTCCTGCGATATATCGAGATGAGTTGAATTTTTTAACATTTCTTAACTTATCTTGTGTATTTAAATTTTAATTCAATTATACTGTTTGTATTTGTACTTGTGATATACTCTGTGTGCAATTATATATGTGTATTGTAATAGTATTTTACTTTTCCTTACTTCATATTTCCTAGGAATCTGTTCTCGTGATTTTGTATTACCCATGCATATATTATTGTTTATATTATTGTTTATACTTGACATGTTTCATATCCAAATGTATTGCTGGACATATGGAATGTTAATAAATCTACATGGACATCTACATCTACATTTATGGTGCACCGAGGCTGGCAGGATGTGAAGACTTAGAGGTCTGGACAGCATACCAAGGTCAGCATTGAAAGGTTAATAGTCACTTAGGCACTATTAGATCCTACGTTTTAAACTTCGTTAGAATTTAGAAATTGTACAAATTAATACTACCTGAGTACTTAGTAACAGATGTCTATCTCATTAGCACAGACTTCCATGCAATTATTCACTTTATTAAGCACAATTAAACACACACACACAAAATTGACACACACAAGTTTTCTAACATTTATCTAAATGACTGTTTAATAAAAATAATGGCATTGATCACTTTGCCATATTTAACCTACTTCACTTTTCATTCAAAATGGTCCCAGTTTTGGAAAACATTCTCTCAGGTGAAACAGAGTCACAGCTAGATGTAACATTCTGAACATTATTTCTTTTGCAGGATGAGTTTCACACAGAATAAATGAGAGAAATTATTATAGTACTCATATTAAGACTTATTTTGGGAATAACATTTGGTTATATTTACCATAAACTTTACTATTCAGGGCATCACTTA
Organism: Coptotermes formosanus; assembly: GCA_013340265.1. Classification (NCBI taxonomy): domain Eukaryota; kingdom Metazoa; phylum Arthropoda; class Insecta; order Blattodea; family Rhinotermitidae; genus Coptotermes; species Coptotermes formosanus. The sequence goes on along the minus strand of BLKM01000323.1, from coordinate 4,803 downwards.
CTTTGGTTTGACTGGTACAAGTTTTAACAGTGAAATATCAAATCTTGTATGGCAATAATATAAAACTTTATGCATATTTAGAACATATGGTAGCAAGTTTTGCAGAATCACCTGCTGATAGTGCATTACTACATCAATATGGCCTAAGTGCTAAAATATATGGTTTTGTTTCTTATCCCATTTATAGCCTTAAGAAACATTTGGAATCATAAATGCACTACAGTCATTATAATCCATCAAAAAACAAAAGCAAGCGTGATTTAGTGGCATGGGTGCACATGGAGTGGGAAATACAGGCTGCTCCATGCCTGATGACACTTGGGCCACCTCACTCATTGACTTGTAATGGTCAAAGTAACAAGAGTGAAGTCCTGTATATTCTGCCAAATTTTGAGTTGAAGTTGTTTTATTGTTTTTATGGTGGTGCTATCGCCACCTTACGTAACACTTAAGTGTCAGTTAGGTATTTTGTGTGCTTGTTTAAATAAGAGATGGGATCAGAGAGAGAATTCAGGTATTTTGGGATCTGAAAGTATAGTGTCTTCATCTTCAAAGTCCAGGAAATATCATAGAATGCTAGCTCAGTGACAGAATGTTACATCCTAGAAGATCTGAATGCTCTGAAACGCTGCACAGAACCTCAAAATTTGAATGTGTTCAGACAGTTTGTAAATCTTGTGTGTGAGGAAGACAGACTTTTATGTTTCCTCTGATCCTTGTTCTTACACAAAACGGACATGTTCTCGTGAGCCTTCTATTGGTGTCAGTGCCTCTTGTGACGGACTGTTGTAATGTAAACCTTAATCAGTATGTACAGTCCGTGACAGGTATCAGTTCAAGGGTTCCCTCTGGTGAAGGCACACCAGACTGTCTCTGTCCCGTGCAGTGCACATTATTCTGTTTACATTTTCTTGCCAATAACAGTCAGTGTAGTTTGAATTTAAGATTAGTTTGCACTGCCATTCTTGTCACAAAATCTGCTTACACTCACACCCAAGTGACTGGCTATTAACCACTGTGTTTCCATCTGGGGATGAGGAGGGGATGGATCCAAGATTACTATTCAAGCGACAGGGAAGCCTAAATTGTATAAATGACTAATGTACATGCATTAAGGCATCACACACTGTACCCCATCAACACAAAATACACTCGTTTAGGGCTTTCCGCCCCTCAGTAATCAATGAGCTGCAAATTAACATAACGAAATTCAATTTTATGATAGTTTCAGGAGGAAAGACACCCTTACTAGGCAAGTGCCCACACCTTCTGCTGATATATGTAACATTTGAAAGAATTTTCCAGTTTGCAAGAAGCACAAAATCTTCATGAAAATGAAAGGGAACTTGAAAATATTAATGTAGGACTCTGCATCATGGTAAACATAAAGGAATTGATTTTTAATCTAAAAATGTGAATACAACTCAGGAAGGAGACGTTGGTATGAGAGAGTAAACATGAGCTGTTTACTACAATATCTGTGCATGTAATCCATGTGTATTTAAACAATGAAGAAACAGCACTTTCCTAAAGACAAAGGAATAATTTCTCATTGAGAAAATGTGTCCAGTTATTTCTGTACATTGCATTACATAGCTATTTTAAACACCAAAATTGTTGATACCAACAGTATCAGGAATTATTAAATCAGAACTGATGACTGGGCATTAATGTATGTACCTGCATGCACTGAGAACAGACCTGCTCAAGGTTTTACACGTGTGAGCAACTTCAGCAAGATTTGGTCTGCGTCTGGCCAACGTGAAATTCAGTACATAGAATAAAGTATGAGTAAGTATGTTTACAATTATATGTAAAATTTTACCTGTATATTTTTATATATCTCATGTGCAATAACAATTACACTAATAATAATAGAAAAAACTGATTGAAATATGCAATTCACAACCTAGGCTAGGGTGTCGCTATTTTTAGCACAGTTTTACAAAATGACTTAGTAACTTAATGTATGTCTCCATAAATAAACAGCCGGAAATTTTTCAGATTTGCTTGGGCCTTCTGTCTCCAATTTGCCAGGGAAAGGGTTAAAAGACGTTTTCTAATTTCAAATGTCTTCATGGGCAACATAACACTGTGTCGCAGGCAAGATGTTGCTACGGGTTGAGTTGCCCAACTGAGAGGATGGAGAAGGACATTGCTCAGTGGAGTATGAAGTTACTACAGCTAATTACATGACGTAACTACGTTACATTGCGGGAACATTTTTGAAGCTGATGACAGAAGAGGTTTTTGCGAGAATCATAATGCACTATGTGGGAAAAATGCGAAGTTTTAGGTGTGTTCGCAAAATTGCGAAGAGCGACCATCAGCTTCTTCCTATCCGTCCGTCAGTCCGCCCGCGATTATTTTTCGAAAATCTGTCGAGAAAATTCAAGTTTCGTTGAAATCTGGCAAAATAACGGGTACTGTACATGAAGACTTGTGTACATTTGTGATAATGTCTCTCTCAATTATTCTTAGAATGAGAAATGTTTCAGACAAATTTGTAGAGAAAATTAAAAGACACATTTTATGTTCAATAACCTTTTTCCCGAAAATCGATCCGTTTATAAGATAATGTGGGGAAACATGTTACAGCCCGACAGGCCACAAATTACCACATAATAGGGGGCACGCGCTTTGCATTTTGGATAATTAAGGCTACAGACACACACTCAGAATATGTACTACTTACTGCTTTTTCACGGCAACAATGGTTACGCGAACGCGCATTAATCATACGTTTATACGAACACAGCCCGTCTTGTTACTTTTAATCCAGGCGGTACATGTCATAACCAATTTTAAAGTGACACTTTGCTAACAACGTGCTCTTCAGAGGACTCGGTCGTGCAGCAATAAACGTCACACCGTTTAACAGCTGTGACGTTGTTTGGCCGCACAAAGGTAGTGACAGGGCACCGTCAGTGTCTTGCCTTATCAATAACAGCACACGCCACATGCAGCTGTGGCCAACCCCTGTGACTCGGCAGTCTGTCGCAGTGGCCAAATTTTTAAACACCTGGCAAATATGCCGACCTCTTTAAGGTGGCCACCTGTATGTCTTGTACCTTCACAGCTTTGTACGAGTGGTAAGGATGCTGTGACATCCACTGGATGTGGGTTCGGCCGCCTGCTGCCCTCCACTCAGCAGTGATAAAGGTTAGGGATGTCGCTTATTCTGCACTATTGGCAATTAATTCGCAGGGCTCAACCATGTCACATTCTTTGCTACACCTACCGTTCTCCGCCCTCATCAGCTTCGATAAATGAAACAGGACATGACAATTCCCCTACGTGCTGCCGGTCTTGGTAGCAATCCGCCTCCGCGCCCCCCTCCCACTATACGTCTCATTAAATCCAATCTTCTTTCCAATAACAGCTCCCTCCCTTTCCTTATTCTTTGCTACTCGCTTGGAAGATATGTTTCCTGCCCCCCCCCCCCCCCATTTCGAAAAGGCGGGCAAGACAAATGCAAGATATGAGGTACACTGCGTCCTGAGTTCAGAACGTCTTTGGACATGTTTTAAATGATTTTTGAATTATTCATTCCCTACATTTTGCTTAATAGTCTTTCACGAAACCAACACAATGCACAAGTTACAAACACATTTAAAATTATAGCCTTTCATTACTCCGACATGTTTTGGCACATGTGTGTCATCCCCAGGGAGTTCACACACCAAATTTTAAAACATGCTAGCGTACAACAGACTACATTCGTAATACTCACCAAATACAGCATTCAGCGGCTGACTTTTAAGTGCAGCGTGGTTGACATACAAACGTATTACAACACATTATAAAAGCATTACATAATATCATATTGATTTTTTCCAGTTGATGTAAAACATAAAATCATAGAGGACGTTTAAAATTCTATGTTCATTACACTGCTGCGACATTTGTCGGCGTACACAAACATATACTGCGATGCAAAACCACTAATCACCAACAAATGCACAAAGAGAGTTTCATCATCAATTGTAACACACTCCTACATGTTTCGACCCTGCTGGGTCATCTTCAGGGAGAACTTTTTTGTTATCGTTACACCAAGGTTGCACTTTACAGTTGAGTGAGAATGTGCTGTTGACTGTGTACTGCGTTGTTTCTGGAGGCGTGAACTGTCCGGGCTTGAAGCCCGGACCACAGACAGTTCATGCCTCCAGTGCACAGTCAACAGCACATTCTCACTCAATTATAAAGTGCAACCTCAGTGTAACGATAGCAAAAATTCTGCCTGAAGATGACCCAGCAGGGTCGAAACATGTAGAAGTGTGTTACAATTGATGATAAAACTTTCTTTGTGCATTTGTTGGTGATTAGTGTTTTTGTATAATACAGTGCACGGACATGGAACACATCAAACATATACCGCAGTGTTCGGTCCGTTATGGATCGTGTACCTGTATGACTTGCCGTGTAGTTTACGTAGCCACCTCCTGCACAAACTACACGGCAAGTCATACAGGATGGCACAGACGTGCCGAAACATGTAGTAGTAGTAGTAGTGAAAGACCACACATTTAAACGAGATCGCAACGAGTGTGTTGTGTTGTTTTCATAAAAGGATATTTTAAGTGAGTCTGAAAGCAACACTTGCTGCTTCCAATTTCCGTGATTTATCACTTTATACGTATCAGAGCGCAACTCGTCTCACAACCGACGCCCTAGCGTCTTTTACCGTAGAGAATCCAATCAATCTCTTAAACCTAACGCCGGGCAGTTACTTTTTATTATATGATAACGCAGGACTTGCAATGTGTAACGTCTTGTTAGTGCTGGAGAGGGGGGGGGGGG
>BLKM01000322.1:760779-776187 GCA_013340265.1 Coptotermes formosanus | reverse complement strand
GAAATGGCATAAGAATGAATCCAATATAGTGGTCAGAACTCTGTTCCCCCCCCCCCCCCTTGTAAATAGCATGAGCCCTGTGATACTGTGCCCTCTCCCTGCACACCAGTTTTCAGTTTTCTGAAGCAAAGGAACTGCATGAGACAGATGAGGGTTTTCAGAATACTGGTATTTGTAAGTTTGGCTATTCACATTTGTGCTTAACCTTTTATAAAGACGAGCATGATGTATACACAAGTTGGGAAACCCCCCTAGAGATTCATTTTGTGTATTTAAGCAAAAAGGAAATTTTCTCTATTTTTAATACATCCAGCATAATCTCTGTTTTATTTTCCACAAAATGTTCCTAATTTCACAATTTTGTCTTCTTCTGTAGAATAATAATATTTCTCACAATCCATATGCTACAATTTAAATTCCAACATTAGTAGGGTAAAGCTTAATGTAGGCCATGCCTTATGTCAGTANTGAGGGCTTCCAGAATATTGGTACTTGTGTGTTTGGCCGTTCACATTTGTGCTTAACCTTTTATAAAGACCTGAATGGTGTATACTCAAGTTGGGAAACCCCCCCTAGAAATTCATTTTTTGTATTTAGGCAAAGAGGAAATTTTCTGTATTTTTAATACATGCTGCATAATCTCTGTTTTATTTTCCACAAAATGTTGCTAATTTCAAAATTTTGTCTTTTTCTGTAGAATAATAATATTTCTCACAAACCATGTGCTACAGTTTAAGTTCCCACATTAATGGGGTAAAGCTTAATGTAGGTCCTGCCTTATGTCAGCAAAGCAGGAGACTTAGGTCTTCTGTTTATCTGGCACAGAACTGGTCATTCAGAGATTTTTCCACTGATCTCTTGTTTCTTTATACATAATTATTTGTGCAGGATATTTTTCACAAATCTGTCACTGATATTGTTTGCATGATGTGTCTTTCTCAGATGTCATTCACATTGAAACGTAACTTGAAGAAACATCTACTCACTCACAGTGGGTAACGTTGTTTGGCATGTGATGTGTGTAAGAAATCGTTCACACAGCACAGTCACTTGAAGTATCATCTGCACACTCATAGTAGGGAGCATATTTTTACATGTGATGTTTGTAAGAAATCTTTCACTCAGCGGAGTACCTTGAAGTGTCATCTGCACACTCACAGTGGCGAGCATTTTTGTACTTGTGGTTTGTGAAAGAAATCATTTAGTCACAAACGTCACTTGGTACGGCGTCGACAAATTTATATAAGATAAGAGTCCTTTTTCTTGTGATGTGTATAAGAAGGATTTTGCAGTTTGGGCTGCCATGGAGAAGCATGTGTTCACTCATATTGGGATGTGTCCTTTCTCTTGGAGTGAATGTTTGAAATGATTCATTGAAACAGGCGGCTTGAAGAGGTGTCTGTGATGTAATATTGGGGAGCGTTACTTTTTTTGTGTTCTGTGTAAGGAAGTGTCACACTGCAAGCAGGTCATTGTTCAAATTGAAGCGTATGTAGCTGCATTGTGTCAGGCATGCATATTTTCTGGTAAGATGTGGATTGTAAATAAAAATTCAGTAAAACTATGATGCTGTATATTACCGTTCACAGTTACACAGTTTAAAATGGATAGACATTACTGCGTTGGTGCATATAATTGAATGCACATCTTGTATGTATTTTTTTGTTTAAACTGATATAAATGTAACAGGCTCACAAATGTAATAGTGTAGGGTTTGAAATAACACTTTTACACATATTATACTGAGGTTGATATTACAGTTATGAAACTGAAATGAATAAGGTCACTAATGACAAGAGTCGTTGTTGAATTCAGTGTTATAGGATGCTGTCTAAGGCTGAAATGTTATGAAAGCATTTGAAAAATTCCATTTGTTATCTGCATGAAGTGATGATATTTCTGCACAGAAGGCCATCTGGGGTGGACATGTGTTGAGAAGTGTGCCTTACTAGTTGGGGTGGTCAGGTCATGTTCCAGAAAGCGTTTGAAAAATTCAGTTTGTTATCTGCATGAAGAGATGACATTTCTGCACAGAAGGCAGTCTGGGGCAGACATGTGTTGAGAAGTGTGCCGTGCTAGTTGGGGTGGTCAGGTCATGTTCTAGAGTGAGCTGTTGCAAAGCTGTGAAGCCTGGTTCCATCACTGAGAGGAGAAAGTTTTGTCATGTCACTTAACATAATGTAAGGAATTAATTACATGTAGAGCTGGCTGGAAGGTGCATTTATGCATTCCTGATGGGAAGTGACATTTTGTGCCATGTGTGTAAGAAATTTTTTATATAGTGGGATAACTGAGAGAATCATCTACGAACTTGTAGTGGGCCCTGTACATTTCCATGTCAGCAGTCGTGTATGCATCAGGGATATCTTAATGTGTATCAGTGAGCTGTGAATAGAAGACCTGATTTATTGAGATGGACAGTGTGAAGGCAACACATCTGCATAATTTTTTGTGGGTTATTTCTCTATTCTTGCATAATTATGCAAGAATAGAAAAATAACGTGCAACAAATTTAGAGGATTTTAACATTTCAGGATTTTAGTAATAGCATGAACAACACATTTAAATCTTTCCATTGTTTTATGCAATAAAAGTGATGTATCCTCCCTGAAGAGGGCAGCTCGCCGAAACATGTTGGAGGGAATATGAGGAATAAAATATAATAGAATAATAAAAAAATTGTGCATTTAGTTGGTTCCCATTTCTGATATTGCCAGATCTTTCTTGAGTTAATTTCTTTCTTTTGGCGGGCTGTATGTACTGAAACTTCTTTCCGTAGCTTCTGAAGTGGTAGGCAAATGTAGTACAGAAACTGCGACTTTTGCTGATTGTAAACCGTAACACCATAGAAGAAGTTGATGGCTTGCTTGCTGCTTCACTTCCCCCACTTACCAGAGTTGCAGTTTTTACTTTTACGCAGCTTGGAGCCTTTGAGCAACTGACAAGATGCTTTTTCGTTCTTGCAACTTTATAACGTATTCTGTCGTGTAGTACTTGCAGTACACGTCAGGGAAACAATGGTATATTCAGTACCATACAGTCAAGTGAAACCAACATGTTCTATGGCAAGATACTATCTGGGAAAATTTCCAAGTGCTAAGAAATATCGCAATTGTACCTTCAAATACATTCTGGAAGTAGTGCAAGGTGAAATAAAAAACAATGATTTTTGATAGTATAATAGCTCAGGATCAGCGCCAGACAACAGCATCAAAAACTAGTTAGATCTACCAGTGCCCTGGTGCTACTACCTCCTCTCCGTTAGTGTAAGACCTTCGCAGCGCAGTATTGTTCCTTCAGGACCGCAGGGGATCTTCATGAACAGTTGATTTGCGCGACATGTACTAGATGATCTACTAGATGCTACGAGTAGCTGCACTGCTACCGTAGCCTTGGAACTAGGGTTGGGCAAAAGAGATCCTTACTGTGATACTATTCATTCAGTATGGGTCCGGGTGGTGATCCGTTCAATTAACCCTTTCACTTTGTGAAACTATTATATAATGACGTGCTGGGCCCAAATATATAGATTATGTTATTTGATGTACTAATAATGGAATTGATGTATTGTCATGTTAGTGTGCATTGCTGGGAAGGCATTACATACGTAAAATACACACACGCAGACACACATTCCATGGATTCATAAGTTTGCCAAAATGACAGTACCTACATACATACATACATACATACATACATACATACATACATACACACACACACACACACACACACACACACACACATACACATACATACATACATACATACATACATACACACATACATAATACATACATACATACATACATACATACATACATACATACATACATACATACATACATACATACATACAATAATCTTATTCCAAATTGGCGTTGAGAAACCAAATCATCGATAATTTTGAAGATTGCATGCTGCTACTCTTTTCACGCAGAATCTGTCCTGCTTTTGAAACTATTCTTTCACATGGAACTGAGGTGGCAACAACACAAAACCCTTTCTTCGCTACAGTGTAAAGTCTAGGATATAAGGCCTTCCTATCATTCCATCAGTGCAGGGGATCGCTGGTTCTCGGAAGCATGGGTCCTGCTATACAGGGTGATTCATGACTTGTGGACATTACTGCAGGAGGTGATTTCCTGGGTCTTTGGGATCAAAAAAGTTCGCATAAACATGTGTCCGATTTTGGACGGTTACGGAGTTAACGGCATTTTTTAATTCCCGTACACGCCCTCGTGTGAACCGCGTCTTACGGAACCCGCTGGCGGGTGATGTACTCGCCAGTTGCATCGTTACATCCTGTTTACTGACGAAGCGCAATTCAATCGCGACGGTGTCAATAATACACACAACTCTCATGTGTGGGCAGATGAGAATCCCCACGCCACTGTGGAAAGCAACTTTCAAATACGTTTAGTGTCAATGTGTGGTGTGCAGTTCTGGACGATCAGCTGACTGGTCCTTTCACTGTGGAAGGTCGCCTTGCAGGAGAGGCGTACCTCCGATTTCTGCAGGAGGAATTGTCCCGACTTTTGGAGGATGTGCCTTTGAATAACCGAGGTCTTACGTACTTCCAACATGACGCAGCTCCTCCTCATTTTTCACGTGGACTTAGAAATTCCCTGAACTACCGTTTCCCTGGGCGATGGATCGGACGTGGCGGTCCCACAATTGCCCAGCCTGGTCTCCAGACGTAAGCCCACAGAATTATTGTGTGTGGGGATGGATGAAAGAACTGGTTAACAGTGTGAAGGTGGGAACGCGAGATGCATTGCTCGGTCGTATTTTGCGTGCGGCAGACCGCATCAGAAACAATCAGCGGAAGCTGCAACTAGCACCTCGCGCGGTTCACAATTGAGCGGCAGCCTGTGTTGCGGCCGGTGGTGGCATTTTCGAAAACCAGCTTTAAGCACAGGTGAGTGCAAATTAAAGGTAATTTCACAAAGTTAACGTTACATTTATACTTTAACCTTTAGGGTACCTCCATCCTCTATACGGGACGGCATTTAAAACTCCTGTAGGCTCCACCGTCCTTTATAAGGGACAGCGAGAACGCCAGCCATTTAAATACGTTGCTCTCCATGCCATGGAAACATATAGAGGAGCAACATATAGCTTCACGCATTTTTAACACCGCAGTAGACATTTCTTTGGTCAGCTTGGTGCTCCGGCCTATTTACTCCAGGATAGAACCCGCTTATCCCTGTGCATATAATGCAGTTTGTACCTACGGCCTGTAAGGAAGTTTGTGGCAAGGCGGTGAACTTGCTTTATTTTCCTGCTGTGTTCATTGGGTGTGTTTGTGTATGACTAATGGTTTAGTCTGGAGAGTGTCAATACACAGCTACACAGCTCTGGGGTTACAACGATAATGTGGCGACAAACAGCAATAAGCGGACCTTTATCTGCAACCTTTTCGTTTGAACGGCACCCCCCCCCCCCCCCCCATTCAGAGCTCGAGATACTGCGTTGCATTTCTCAGACTCGTTGCCGAGTTTACACAATGTTGCCGAGGGAGTTTATTATTTCTTCTCAGAAAGCATTTCGCAGTGGTGTGAGTGGTGGCTAAATAATGAATGGACCCAACCAAGGTCGCTGACGTCCGGAGAAATATCTGAAGTAATTTTTGACACTGAGAGCAAAGAAGCGAGGATGTCAAGTGACGGCATTACAGATATTGGGTGGGGCGGGGGTTTGTCCAGTGCCTCTGGTGAAGGGGATGATGGTGACAGTGAGCCAGGCCAATAGACCCAACAGCCAGCAACCCTGCAATGGGCATGCCCCTCTTGCCCTCAGAGGATTGCAGTACACGCCTATACATGGGGCCGCAGAGGAAAGGACTATGAAGCGTTACAAGTAAATGACGGCCGTGTGGATAAGACAGAAAGAATGGCAAACAGCTACTCCGTCGGCAGTAGCTCATTCAAAAGGACAAAAAAAATTGTTTTTCCGCCTGCTGGACCTGGATATTCCCAACAGTTCCATTCATCTTTCCTCAAGGAGGGGTAAGCAACTTTCACACTGAGATTTTCGATTGACCGTTGTGAGGAATATTGGCACACGCTGCACCAGAAAGGAGAATGCCAAGGCCATTAGGTAGACCACCAAATGTTGAAGCACATGTCGCTGGTCTCGGAGTCAGTGGCAGCAAACACTGGCCTGTGCCGTCTGGTGTCGGGTAAGCACGGCCAGGGGTGTAACACGAGAAGTTTGCGTAAAGTGCCGAGAGTGTGAAGTCGGACTGTAAGAACATGTTTTAACGAATATTACACCAAGGCACAACTGTAAGAACCACAAGTGAGGCCACCTAAGCAAAACTGGGGGCTCATACCGAAATGGAAGTGAAAGAAACTGAAATTTTTGAGTATTCTGTAAATTTATTTTGTGTATTTACGAAATAAGAATATTTACTGCTTTCTTGAAGACATGCAGAAATATCTCTGTCTTATTTCCCACAAAATGCCACTTAACTCGTTATTTAATCTTGTTTGGTTCACATAATATAAAGTTTTTTTGTAAACCGCGTGAAAAGATGTAAATGGCTGGCGGAGAAAAATGTGGTACGCGAAGGCGGACTGTGGGTATTTAAATATGGCCGCCAAAAGGTTAAATGTATCATGTATTATGCTTGTTTATTATTTTGCTTCGTTTCTTGTCAATTATCGTTACCCTCTATTCTAAGTTTCAAGCGGTCATAAGTCCGTAACCGTCCAAAGATGGACACATGTTTATGTGAATTTTTTGATCACAAAGACCTAGGAAATCACCTCCTGCAGTAATGTCCACAAGTCGTGTATCACCCTGTGTATTTATCTGGTTCAATAGCAGTAGCAGTAGTTGGATTGCACTCAGCAGTTAGTTCCTTGATTTTCGTATCAAACTCCTCCCAAATTTTTTAATTACTTGTGGTAACTGCCTTGTCTGAATCCACAGCAGTGGAAGCACTCCTAATATTGATGCCATGGACATTTCCCAGTAATCCTTCATATGCTACTTTAAATTTCTGATCATCAGAAAACCCCTGTCTTTTGAATGGGGATTAAAAAATGTGGTCTGGGAAATAAGTCCTTTATTCTCCCAGCCCTGAAAACATTTCCATAAATTTCTTATGAGTTCTGTGCCCAAAACATGAACCTCTGCAGGCAAGTCTGGGGCTTCCAAACATTTCTGTATTTCCTTTACAATGATTCTTGATAAAATGCATGTTTTGGACAGTGATACATTTTTTTCAGAACTGATTTCTTTTGTGACTTCATCAAATACAGCCAACATTTTGGTAGCATTCTCTGTTATTACCCACTCATTTGCAGAAATTCTGAATTCATCCTGCAATTGTAAAACTGCAAGAGTTGACAGAATGGGCTCTTTGTTATGAAGAAACCTCAACAGCATATCTAGAGTCGAGTTCCATAAAGTGCCAACATCCTGTTTTATCTTCAGTTCAGGTAACTGCATCTGTTTTTGAACAGAATGTAGCTTTGCCAGGGCATGGGTAGTATGTTTGAAATATTGCTCTATACTTTTCACCTTTTCTGTTGCACTTTTTATAACTTTGATGCTTGTCTGAACAATTAGATCAAGAGTGTAAGTATAGCAAGGTATATGACACCATTTACAGAGTAATCCCAACAATTTTATAATCAATCTTCCATTATCTTGCTGTCTCATGTAACATATCTGCTGCATTGGCAGCAGTATGCTTTTCATTAAATTCAACACATCCCAATAATGTGGAACACGTATTTGTTTCTTCAAGAAAGTGGGCAGTTATTGCCAAAAGGCTATTATTATTTACAGATGTCCATCCATCTGCTGTTAAACAGACTGCAGTAGCAACGTCCAATGTAGCCTTGACTTTCATTACAGTTGTCTGGTAAAGAATGGGTATTAAACTATTAGTCAATGTTTTCATGCTAGGGATCTGGTATCCAGGGCACAACGTGTGAACAGATCTTCTAAATTCTGCATCACCCACCACACTAAATGCTTGATATTCTCTGGCAATCAAACAGATTGATTGATTATCCAGTTGCTTATTTTTTTCAATAGAAACTGGCTTAATTATGTTCACATATGATGACATATGAGACTGTCTTGCCTGCATGGATCATGAAGTGCTAGGAGATGAGATTTCCTCATGCACAACTGCAGCAGCAACTTCCTTTGCTGTAGGATCCTGTTGGGGCCCCTCATCTTGGGGGAATCTTGAGTCACTCATTTCAGCCGGTGTTGGAGTCTGATGTAGAGGTACAGTTGGATGTTTTCTCCTCAAGGGCCTTGTAGGGTTGCCAGTTGATCCTCCTGTGCAATTTATTACAAAGGAACAATACCGGCATTTACCTTTTCCAGGTTATGATGAAGAAAAGTGATACCAGAGGCCGCTTTTCTTCCTCATCATGGTGAACAAATCTGTACAAAAATAATAATTAAAGTTTTTATAGTAATTATGTTTGTTTTCTAAACGTTTCTTTCTCATTTATCATTTATTTAAAATTCCACAAATCCAGTTACAGGATATAGAACATGTCATTACTCAATCTAAGTGTAAACCTACATAAAATATAATATAACTCGAATGTAGGTATAAAGGCTACTCAGAGCCAGTCATAGGAATGTTTATGTGCCTTGTTTTCATTCAGTGAATTAAAAATTGAATAAAAGACATTAGAAAGATACGGTAATAATAACAATATAATAATATAATATAATAACAATATAATGACGTTGAATTACTAGAACCAAGAACTTATTTCCAGCTGAAATATTCTTCCACGGAATAGAAAGGATTTGCAAGAAGAAATCCTCTTAAAGCTGTTTTAAATTTATTGACGTCATATGGTAACTGCTTGAGGGTTAAGGGAAGATGATTATAAATTCTGACACCCGAATAACAAACTCCTTTTTGAAATTAGGTTAAATTCGCTGTCGGAGGATGTAGGTCATGACTCGTTCTTCTGTTTAAGTTGTGAAAATCAGAATTTGTGTTGAATAAGGGTCTATTCTTAACAATAAACAGCAGTATAGAAAATATATACTGAGAATATAAGGGAAGAATGTATAATTTTTTAAAGAATTTGCAGTAGTAAGTTTTACTATCAGAATTCATAATTACTCTAATTATTCTTTTTTGGATTTTAAATATAACTTTACTATTAGACGAAGTACCCCCCAAAAATATGTCGTAAGATACAATTGAATGGACTGAAGAAAGGTGTGAACTACAAAATATAAATCGGGAACTGAAAATAAGTCCGGGTAAGCTGTACTTGTAGAAGGAATACATTTAAAAGGAAGAAGGGAAACTTACTTCACCTAGAAAGAGAACGAGATCATGAGCCACGGCACAATAGTCAAGCCACGCGGCGCGAGGATATAGCAGAGCTACCCAAGTCGGAGGAAGTAGTAGGGAAATTATGTCAGAGATGGCGGTATACTGTAGCTGGTTAACGAGGTCGGTACATACAACACCCCCCCCCCCTCTCTCCCATGTACGGACATTGTGCACGACCTGGGAACTGATGAACAAGAGGGGAAGTGGGAACCGATGAAGGACAGAGGAAGTGGGAAACGGTGAACGAGACAGGTCCGTGGACCCGTGAACGAAAGGCAATGAGGACCGGGGAATGACAGAGGAACGGAGAACCGATGAAGGACTCAAGACGCGAGGAACGGTGAACGACACAGATGCGTGGACCCGTGAACGGAAGGAAATGCGCACAGGTGAGCGTGGCAGGTCCGTGGACCCGTGAACGGAAGCGGGACAGGCGAACGACGTAGGTTCAGTGACCGGGGAACGACAGAGGAACTGGGAACCGGACTCGTGAGCGAGACAGGTCCGTGGACCCGTGTACGAAAGGAGGACCGGCGAACGACGTAGGTTCAGTGACTGGGGAACGACAGGAACTGGGAACCGGTAAAGGAGAGAGGTCCATGGACCCGTGAACGAAACGAAATGCATACTGGTGAACGACAGAGGTGTGTGAACGAAGAACTGCAAAAACCCGTGGACATAGTCGTGGACGAGATCGGTTCAGATAACAGAAAACGACGATTCGGCAGTGCCGATACGCAATATGGCCTTAAAGCTTGCATTTATTGTGTACATCTTGGTTATTATTACAAACTCTGCTTCTAGATACGAAGGTCATTTCATAAATATTGCACAAGGTGGCAGCACTGCGAAGCGGAAAATGGTCCTATATGCCGATGATACCAAGATATTGGTTCCCAACAAAAACAAAGAGTCTCTAAACACAATTAACCATGGTTATGACGCAGTTAGAGGAATGGTTATCAAGCAATGAATTAGTTGTAAACACTCAAAAAACATTTGTAATATATTTTCACAATAGGCACCGTTATTTGTGTGAGAAACCAAGGGTTGTGTATAATGACAAGGAAATTAATTATTGCTCTCAATCAAAATTATTAGATTTACACATTACGGAAAATTTGAATTGGAAAATACATATTCAAAATGTATATTTAAATTTGTATCGTATATTTTGTATTATAAAATCCCTAAAATATACTATAAGCCTCTAACTGATTTTATATATCTATTATGCTCACTTTCAAGCTCGCTTGCAATATGGCATCATTTTCTGGGGACATGATAGTGACAGTATAAAGATCTTTCGCTTGCAAAAAGGTAATTAGACTGATCTCTGGTATTGGTAGGTTGGTTCCATGTAGAAGTGTGTTTAGGGATTACAAAATATTAACTGTACCATATATATATTGGAGACTTCGTATTTCATAAAGAAACATTCGACACATTTGAAATCCAATGAGCAGCTGTATGACTGTAACACCAGAGGTAAGACAAATTACCACAAACTGAGTTGCAACACTTCCCAATACCAAAGGAGTGTCACAAACATGGGTGTTAAATTATATAATTGTATGCCTAATAGATTAAAAATCTTGACCAGTGTTAATATATTTAAATATGAAGTAAATGGATACTCCTTGAAAACCCCTTTTATACTGTACATGACTTTTATAATTGGAAAGAGTCTTAGCGATCTGGTTTTATTTTACGAGGAAGAGTAGTTTGGTATGTTGTTTTGTACGAGTTGTGGTTTTTATGTACTTATCTTGTAGGATACATTTTTGTACATTTGGATGTGTAAATTGACTTACCCAAATATCATTATGTGATTTTATGTTGTTGTTAGGAATTAT
This sequence comes from Coptotermes formosanus, assembly GCA_013340265.1. Lineage (NCBI taxonomy): Eukaryota > Metazoa > Arthropoda > Insecta > Blattodea > Rhinotermitidae > Coptotermes > Coptotermes formosanus. The sequence continues at coordinate 764,994 of BLKM01000322.1, read as the reverse complement.
AGTTTTGGTGTGTTTGTCTTGTAAAATGCATTTTAGCACATTTTCGTATGTGTAAAGTGACTTACCCAAATGTCACTATGTGATTTTAAGGGAATAAATAAAATTAAGAATCCTAGTGAAAGTGACGCTAGTTGCAGTTGGAGACTTGAGGAAACAGCGCGTGTGTTCGTTACTTCCCTAGTCTACGCTGTTTTGAATTGACGAGTGTTAGGAATGGCGTCTGCAATGCCTCGGGTACTGTGACGGTTGAAGATCGAAAATCGTACATCAAGATTGAAACTTTACGTGGCAAAAGACCTACAGAAACTTACAGTGCTTTGCGTGAAGTTCGTGGTGAACAGACAGTAGACCGCAGTACAGTTTCCCGTTGGGCTACTCGTTTTCATGAAGGACGTGTCAGCATGAACGACTACCCAAGGCCAGGAAGGCCGAAAACATCAACAGATGAACGAAGTGTGGAACTTGTGGCGGACTTTCTTGAAGCTGATCGTCGAGGGACGTGCGAGGAAATATCACAAGCTACCGGGATTCCACCAACATCAGTATTCCGCATTTTGACAAGCGATTTGCAGAAAAGAAAAAATTGTGACCTATGGGTTCCTCACTGCTTGACTGCTGAACAGAAGCAGAAACGCCTGGACATTGCCACATTAGTGAAACAAAGATTTGATGTTGAAGGTCAAGCATTCCTGCGTCGAATTGTCGCTGTTGACGAAACATGGGTTAGGAGCTTTGAACAGGAGTTGAAGTCGCAGTCGAACGAGTGGAGAAGTCCATCCTCCCCGCGACCCAAAAAATTTCGTGGAGCGCAATCAAATTTCAAGCAAATGATGATTTTTGCGTATGATCACGGAGGAATCATCATGACAGGTAGAGTTCCGTGTGGAACAAGTGTGACAGCAACGTATTATCGTGACTTCATGCAAAAATTGCGCACAAAAATGCACAAAAACCGACCTGACTTGTTCGGAGATGGGCCACTCATTTTGCACGATAATACACGCCCGCACTTGGGGAAGGTTGTGACCGATTTTCTGAGTAAATACGAATGGGAAGTGTTACCTTACGCGCCATACAGTCCAGACATGAGTCCACCAGACTTCGACTTATTCCCCAAGTTGAAACAGCCCATGCATGGACAGCGTTTTTCCTCCCTGCAAGAGCTTTCTGCAGCGGTTAGCCGAGCTATCCGAACCCTGAACAGAAGTGGTAGCCTCAATGGAATAGCAAATCTTCCAAAACGTTGGGACGCGGTCATTGCGAAGCAGGGGGACTACATAGAAGGACTGTAAGGAGATGCTGCCTAAAATAAAATGTGGATGTTGGTAAAAAAATAGTGTGCATTATTTATGAAATGTTCCTCCTACTACCTGTGTGTTTGAAAAACGATATTTATTTAGCAATGTTAGTGAACTACATTGTAAACAGTACATGGAAACAAAACGCCTGACCCCGTTTTTTATATCAGCGAAATTGATACGATTTGTTCTGGTGATGGCAGCACTTTGGATTTCTATACCGTATAATATCAGCGGTTTGTTCAGACGTTTCAGAAGAACAAACCACATATACTACGTGGGGTGAAAAATTAAAAACACGACCATCAATTGAACAATATGCGCCGTAAAACATTAAAAATTCATAACGATTGTTCAGGTGTTGTTTTCTAGCGGTTTCCAACAAGCATGTAAAATATTAAAATCAAATCGCATAAGTAATAAGAGTGCATAATGTGTGTAGTGGAAAGAATTCGGAATGTGCTGCAAATAAACGCATATAAAATTGAACGAAGTGGAATTTTTCTGTAATTAACAGGCCCACTGCCACCCAACATTATTAACTTTTATCATCCTAAGAGACTGCATGCTGATCGCTAAAATGTACACGTCAGTATTCCCTTTTGTTAACGGCTGACATTTGAACGAGGTAGTTTGTGAGTGGTGCAGGTTAGTTAATGAAGGCTAGTTGAACTATACAAAGCCGTCCGGATCCAAGTGAACGACGGGTTCGCCAGACCGAGACCTGGATCTAAACTGTCCTTTCGCGGATTCTGTCTTTCGGACCCGTTGATTCAGGAACGACACATCTCTAGTCTGAGCCGTTTTTTCTTCGAAGCTTTGATCATCATGGATTCGTACAAAGATAAAATTACATATTAATCTCTTTAAGTTTACAGTTATGTTTTACCATTTTAAAATTCTTTCTTGGGTTCAGTGATCATTTTAACTGAAAAATTTCTGGAGGTTGGTCAGTCCAGGTCTGTAATTCTGAGCAACACCATGTGAGATTTGAGGTTAACATCTTAGTGAGTGCCAAGATTAAGCAACACCTTTTGAGATATGAGATTAACATGGCAGTGAGTATGAAAATTAAGCTACTGATTTCTGGCACATGATGCCATGTAGTTTGGTAGGTAGGGGGGTACAATTTTTTTGAAGGAACCTACTGCTTTAATTTTCAGGTGTGCCATTACAGAATCAGGCAGGCAGTTCCCCAAACATGGTGCCTATGTATCGTACTATACAGCATCACATTATGCTACCCTAGTGTATAAATATGTTTACTGAAGCTTCATAAGTAGCATTAAACTTCAATATGCCAGTGCCCATGTTTTTAGATTTAATTGTTCTCCAGTCAGTATGGACTGATATTTTATTTTGTTTCTGTGATTTACACTTAGAATCCATCTAGGCACAATAGTGTTTACCAGAATGAAGCAAAATTTCTTTTAGAATGGTAAGTAGTATTACTAAACACCCCCCATTTTTATGCATCATGAAAGTAAAATAAATGTGTGTTGGTAAAAGCTAGTGAATGATACAGTAAGAAATGTGTAAAAACATTTTATTTGAATTCAGTCTCCTAATTGCTACTAAATCCCAGAAAAATTTGCAATCTTTGCTTTGCAAAATGTGAACTGTATGGCCGCGCTTGAGCTTTGGTGCATTTAAGAAGCAGCATTTTTTTTTCTAGACTGAAGAACAGGGTACTGAAGTATGCCTATTGCAACCCATGAGAGAGATTGACATTATTCGTGCTTTATCCTAGGTTTCATTTAATGATAATTTGCCACTCTTGATTTACAAACCTTACAACTTAGAATATAAAAGTTTTAATCAGTTTGTTTTGGAACAAGAAACGTATGCCCGCCAGCACAGGGGTTGATGGCTTACGTCTTCAAAATAAAGAATGCTGTTGCATTTTGTTGCCTATAGGTTTTTGCACATGAACCAGCATTTCTCATTTCAGTAATTGTGTTTTGGCCTGTATTTGTTGTGGCACTTGGAACAACGTACATAGTTTCAGTAATTACATTTTCGATGAAAAAATGTATCTATTAATGCACAATTCTGTAGATAGTGGGAGTGAAGGAACTGGAGACAGTGTAAGGGAGGCATTTTTGCATCTGTGTGACAGAATGTACCTTCAAAGACTGACTCCCATGTGAAGAAACAATTTTCATAGCTTGTTCTTCCAAGGATGGGAAATATTCACAGGGCTACTGGAAGCCACGTCTGAGCTTATACTCTATGAAGTGCATATTACAAGTGCTGTGAGGTGTTTAGATACCTTACAGTAGTGATATTCAAGTTACCGTATGTGTCACACGTATTCTGTAACGTACATGTTGTGCTAATAAGAACTTTTAACCTTCGAACATTTGTGTTCCTTCTTTAAAAATGTTAAAAACCCAAAGCCTGAATATGTGAATTCCTTCATGGCTTAAATACTTCCATGGACATACAGGACCCAATGCTGAAGAAGTACAAAGAATTATTTTGTGATTTGTGAAGAAGAGGTTACAGAGAAACAGGGACGGATAAGTTTCTTTTCATTGTTTTTGTTAAAGAATAAACTCATTTGGATGTTTGGAACAAAAGGTAATAATACCAGTATAATCGTGCCATGGACCAAATTTTATGAAGTCACTTCTGATATATTTCAGCCTCATATATATATATATATATATGTAAATATAGGGGTTGTATCCAGTGTTTACATATATATTAAACACTATGATGAGATGTACTGATGTCATCCATTTTTAAATTTGATATACATGTTTTTACTCGTTTTGAATATGTAAATCTTGGGCATCTCCCATTGTTACACTTAGAGAACTCCTTGAGGTTGGCCTAGTAGGCTGAAGTATGTCGGGGTGAATTAATAAAACCTGGTCAATGTTTAAAACTTCTGTCTATGCAGTTACGTTAT
>BLKM01000322.1:635919-756720 GCA_013340265.1 Coptotermes formosanus | reverse complement strand
TGTATGTGATAATGGCAGTACAAACGCAGTCACATGAATGTGAAAATTGGACTTTAATAAACTGGGACGAAAGAAGAATTTATACGGGCGAAGTGGTGGAAAAATATACAGAGTGACTGCAAAGAAATAAGTTAAATGGCTGTATATCCTAGATGTAGTGCTATGTTGCTGCAGTTCTTGCACCATTTTAAAGCCCATGCGCTGCCATTAGTGCAAATTGTAAGAAAGACTCAGCACTTTTCCGTAAGGAGTAGGGATAACTTGCAAAGGAAGTGGCTCGAATCTGTTGTTACATTTGATCAAGTGTTCTTGGTTCTGATCGACAGGATTTCTCATTGGTCCCACCCCACGAAAATTAATCACACGCGGCCCCCGGTGTCGCAGTTGGTTGGGGCACTGCACTATAAGCCGGAAGGCCGCGGGTTCGATTCCTGATGGGGTAATTTGGCTTTTTCATTGACTGACTCCTTCTGGCCGCCCTATGGCCCTGGGTCTGACTTATCCACAAACAGAAATGAGCACCAGGGAAATCTCCTGGGGGGTAAAGGCGGCTGGTGCGTAGGGCTGACAACTTTACCCCCTTCATATGCTGAGTATCTAGAAATTCTGGGAGACTCAAACTCCTGTAGCCCTCACGGCCTGTCCAGGGCTGTACAGGGATAGATATGTGTAGAGAGTTTTAAATTAGGACCAAATTTTATCAAGTCACTTCTGATATATTTTGGCTTCATATATATATATATGTAAATATAGGGGTTGTATCCAGTGTTTACATATATACTAAACACTATGATGAGATGTACTGATGTCGTCAGTTTTTTAATTTGATATACATGTTTTTACACTTTTTGAATATGTAAATCTTGGGTATCTCCCATTGTTACACTTACAGAACTCCTTGAGGATGGCCTAGTGAGGCCGAAATATGTCGGGGGTGAATTAATAAAACCTGGTCAATGTTTAAAACTCCTGTCTATGCAGTTACATTATGTTTATATGAAGCTGTTCATTATGCGATCTCCTGTTATGTACAGCTAGCTTCATCAGGTATAATGGGTGATCATTTGAAATTCGTCTAACAATCAATTAATTTTCTGCAGTACAGATGTTGTGGCCAGTGTTGGTGGTAGTATGCGTACTAGGCTCCGCCACACGAGCGTGTGTCCGGGAACCAAAGGAAGAACATTCCACGGCACTGAGAAGTCCAGGTGACAATGGGTTCCACATACAAGTGAGTGGCGAGCCGGAGCGATACGTGCCTGGAGCTGTGTATACCTGTGAGTTTGTGGCTGTAGTGTGTCCTGAAATAGCATTAATAATACGAGTTTACAGGAATAATCTCAACAGCCTTTATACCCCTTATATCCATTGAAAGTTTGTACAGGTTTCAATGTTGATTTTATCTTAACGACAGTGACTTACAGCATGGTCAAACAGTGACGTTCGGGGATTCATCCAATAAGAACAGATGGGCTTGAAACAGGAAAAAGTTTTCAATAAAATATTCTCAGGCTAGCAGCCGCATCATGTGGTCGAATGGCAAGTAAACAGATGTTTCAAGGACACTGCCTTTCCTTGTCATCAGGGAACTGACTACCTCTGAAACACTGATCTGAAATCTGTCCGCGTCGTGATATGACTGCCCGTTACAGTTGGTAGCAAGAGAAAGAGGGTTGGTGAGTGGAGTCAAGTATCTGCTCTGCTCGGTCCTCTTACATTCAGAGGTACTTGACTCCACCCACCAACCCTCTTGTCTCGCCACCGGCCATAATGGGCAGGTATGTCATTTGTGATCTGTGGTCAAGACGCGGACAGATTTCAGAGGTGGTCAGTTCCCTGATGACAAGGACGGAGATGGTCCTGAGAACGCTGGTGTACTCATCATTCAACCACATGGCGCCATAAAAGCTTTCAAGAAAAAGGTTTGTTTTCCTCCAAAGCAACCTGTCTTGAGTACAGCATAACTTTCACTTCTTTCTACGATTTGGAAAAAGTATTCAACAAAGATGTTGAAAGTAACTGCATTTACTTCAGCCATTACGTTCTTCTTGATGTCCCCGATGTCTTGAAATCATGTTGCTTTGGTGGCACTTCCACTTCAGGGAACTGAAAATGGTGGGCTGGTGCCAGGTCAGGCTAATAAGGTTGGTGGCGTTTCTCTACCATCCTGCGAAGAAGCCATTACAGGTGTTGACCCTCTGGTCCTTTTGCTCATGTATGAGACTGTGCGGAACAAACTTGCTGCAGATCTTCCTCTCTTCCAGGTCCTTAGGAAGAATCTGCCAAATCATCTCCTGATTATCTTGCAGTTGATGCTTAATTTTAGAGTCATTCTACTGACTTTGCCCCAAAGTTTACGAACTTTTCCAACTAATATGTCAACCAACATATGCACTTAAGAAAATGCATTCAAGAACAAGTGTAAAACTCCTACATGTTTTGGCATAAGTTGGTTGATGTATTAATTTTAAGAATATGCACGGTATGAATGACGTAAAATTTTGCATCTCCTTCCAGATTTCAAGCAATTGGCGACTGTCCATTTCTTGTGTCACCTTCAGAGTTCTTGTGTCTTTAAATCAAGGGAAGACATGTGTATAAGTGCAAGTTTATTTTCTTAGAGAGTTTTAAGCTTTGTGTGTTTATGGAATTGTTTTCCAGACTTTCAGACAAAGCCTGATATCTTTCGCGCTGCTCCATGACAGTAACGAAAAACAAACCATATGCACAGGGCTGATATGGATGAACTGACATACAGAACTCTGTTTTCACTAGTCGCTGGCCCTCATAGGCTGTCAAAGCGACTGGCTGCGATTGGTTCATGCGCCAAACAATACTTGTGCGATCCCGTTAGCTCTGAGATTTTAGTGTTTGTCCACGTATGTTGTTCTAGTTAATATGTGCTTGGTAGTATTGTCTTTACATTATCAACTCTACTGCTGTTGACACTGTTATTGTCTTTATTTTTCAGGCCTCTTTTGTAACTTAAATCTGAAGTTAAGTATTGTACTGATATACGGCCCTTTTTGTATTTAGATAACAGTTACCAGCTGACATGGTCACTGATGAAGACATTTAACTAAAGCGTCGGAACACTTATGATTGGTGAAAAGTTATGGGGTATGAAGAGGTTGTAGGTAATTACAATACAGTACGGTGTTATTCAAAGCCGCACATTATGAATAGAATAAAATATCATTACTGGATCTGAGACAAAGAGATAAGTACAAGAAAGTAACATTTCTGATGGGTCGATTCTTGTTTCATGTATTTAACAGTTAGGTCTGGACCAAGCATAGCAGTCCACTGACAGTTCTCAAGTTTCTTATACTGGAAGTCCCAGATTTAATCCAAGGCAAATATATAAAATTAGGCAATGCACCCTTTTTTCCCATGCCATTTACAAATCATTATTCACCAATCATTCAATCATTTGGTGCTTTACTTTTTGAAATTGTGAGAGCATTGTTAACTGAGCTATAGATGCATAAACAAACAAACAAACAAACAAACAAACAAACAAACAAACAAGCAAACAAACAAACAAACAAAGAAAGAAAGAAAGAAAGAAAGAAAGAAACAAACAAACAATAAGTAAGTAAATAATAAATAAATAAATAAATAAATTAATAAATTAATAAATAATACTGAATGATGCTGATTACTAGGAAAAATATTTCTGATTTTTGTGTAGGTTTGTCATCCCATTGTGTTTGTGCCATGTTGTTTGGATATATATTTTCGTGCTGTTTAGGTACTGATGTCACCATACTGGTTTCCTGCAGTGCCACGCACTTTACTTTCCCACTCCAAACTCCTTCCCCAAGACCTTTTGTCGTAATGTACATAAGCCTGGAATGGCATTCTGCTGTGTGTTGCAGAAGTGAAGGTATCTACTAAATTTTTATTTCAGCATGTATTTCTAAATTTGGTTTCGGCTACGTCAAGCAAGACAGGTCGGGACACCTGTGTCATTGTCATGTGTTAAGTTGAGTCTTCTGTCTGTGGTGATTGTGTAATACTAATAAATAAACAGAAATTTACCATTGTCAATAATAAAGTTGTGTTGACAGTGGTAAAGTGCTGTTTATTTATTAAAATATTTTTTAGCTGAAACTTATATTTTGCATGTGGTTTGCCTTGAAATATTGGAAAAGCCTTTTATTTCTTACCAACAGCCTTTCTCGTATATGAGGAGCTTGTTTATGAAAAATATTTATATATTACGCAAGACTCGGGGGCAAACATATGTGAATAAATGCAGATCTATCTAACCTACAGTGCTGGGTAACTGACCTAACAATAATTGTATTCGGTAGTAGAGATCCATATTTTGCACGTTTTCCCTTAAGAAACCAAACTGTTGCCCTAGTGGACATACATCCTTCAGAAAATAAGCTGCTTCTATATATATGTATGTATATGTATATGTATGTACATGTATGTCATAAAAATTAATAAGGGGTCAAATTGTCTGTTCAAACATCTTATTAAATGTCAAGCAAAAGACCGTAAAAACAAAATACACCAAGTAAAATTGTAATATTGGTCAAACATGTGTAACCAGAATTACTGTCAGTGACACTGAGGATGTTGCTAAATGAGCACTGAAATGCGATGTCCCATAATTTTATGACATGCATGTGTGAAAATGACTGTTGTTCAGCAATAAACTTTCTCTAATATTTTTGCCATAAGTGCACACTGTAAGAGTGACTTAAGTGTACTGCCCACTGGCATGGTATTCTCCTCCTCTTCTTAACTGCTTGCTAATGCAGCTAATGTACAAAGCAATAGAATGTGAACATAAGGAGGAGGCGTAAACTTCAATATGCAGGTCCTATTTCATTTTGTAGTCTTACGACAGGTCCATAGTCTCTTCCAAAGTGAGTTCCCACAGAGTGCGATCTAGTGCTTCCTCTTTCAGTTTCCAGTATCTTCTAATTTTCTTAAGGTCATTCGGTAGCTGCATGCGTCTTCTTCCTCGTCTTCTTGTCTCTTCTATCGTGTCTTCTCTCGTTCCATGATAACGTGTGACCAATCAAGTTAGCTTTTCTTCTTGTTGTTATTTCAATTTCCAGTATCTGCTAGTTTCCTAAAGGTCATTAAGTAACTGCTTAGACTTCTTCCTCGTCTTCTTGTCACTTCCATTGTTCCTAATATTCTTTCAATAACGTGTTTTAGAAGGCAGTTCCTATGCAAGATGTACCAATCCAGTTAGCTTTTATTCTTGTTATTTGTTCAATTTCCAGTACCTTCTAGTTTGCTTAAGGTCATCCAGTAGCTGCTTACGTATTTTTCCTCGTCTTCTCGTCACTTCTCTCCTTCTTTATGTTTTTCCTTCAATAACGTGTTTTAGAAGGCAGTTGCTGTGGAGGATGTGGCCAATTCAGTTAGCTTTTCCTCTTTTTATTGTGTGTAGGGTGTTCCTTTCCTCCCTGACTCTATGCAATACTTATTCATTTCTCACATGGTCAGTCTAATTGATCTTCTCCATCCTTGTCCAGCATCTCATTTCAAACTTTCCAGGTATTTCTGATCTAATTTTTGAAGCGTCCAAGTTTCAGCTCCATACGAAGCTATGCTCCAAGTATTGCACTTTACTGGTTTCTTCCTTAAATTTAAGTCCAATTTTCTTGTGAAAAGATTCTCCTTCTTGTTGAATTCTGCTTTCCCATGGCAATCGTGGATTTAATTTCACATCTCACATTATTCGTTATCATGCATATCTGGCAACTATCGTTTGTTATTTCGCATGCATATTATGACCCGCATGTGGACAGCAGGATGAGTGGGTGATATGAATATGGTAAGCCAGCCAGAGAAAGTAAACACCAGTAGTTGCCAGATAAAATAATCAACCTATAAATAAAGATCACTGTTTCATATCTTGCAGTGTCACTTGTTGGCTCACGCACTCATGGCCATCTTCAGCAGTTCACTCGCTTCATGCTGGGTGTGGAACCACTTGATCCACATCATGGTGTTATACCAGGTCCAGATGCCTCCCCTCAGCGTGTTGGTAGTTTTCAGCTATTTGGAGACTCACTCACCACATTTAATGAACATTGTATCAACACCATATCAGAAGCTGATGATCTGCCCAAAACAGAGATTCAAGTCATGTGGATATCACCACCAAAAGGTTCTGGCTGCATTATATTCAGGTAGACTGAAGTACCCATAAATAACTCTGTTGAGCAGGATTATTCTTGAAAACTGATAAGGGATTGAATTTGTGAAGTAATGTGTCTTTAGTCAAATTTATAGGTTCATTATTGTAAATAATTATCCACTGTGCCCTGTCCTTAGCCAGATAAAACCATCCCACAGTATTACACCCTATTCCTTTACTATCTGTTTTAGTAATCACTGTTGTGTGTTTTTACATCAATCAAGTTATCTCTTCTGTTCAGCAATTAAGCTGCAATTCATAGCCCTTTTCAGTACTTCAGTAACTCCAGTTTTCTAACTTTCTATTCTGTTTGACCTGAGCCAGCAAATGAGGGAGCTATCCGAATGGAATACTCCTCGATTAGTCATACAACCCAAGTATAGGAGCAGTAATAAAAGAATTACCTAAAAGAACTTAGGTGAGTATAGATGCTGTTTGATAATCTGTAATACTCAGTCGTTTGGCACTTTTTCAGTCATGTGGATGGTGGATTAAAAGAATACTACAGTATGTAGCTATATTTTAAGGGACTGGTTCTGTCCATGTTCTGGGCTGAAGGTGAAGGCAGAAGATTCCTCTACATGCTGGTCCCCATCTATGGGTGCCAGACTAGGCCTCATAGCTCAAAAGTCCTAAATGGTACAACTGGCAGAACCTTTTGTCACTAATATTCATATTTATTTGCTTTCTTGTCCAAATTTTGGTGGATTATTTTGACAGGAATGATCACTAAACCACAACTGCGAATGTTGACATGCATGATTATGTAGTAGGCAGTACAAATAGTGAGTTGGTGTAATGTCACAGTAAGCGCGTATGTCCCATAATTTCTCTGATATCAGAGCCATGGTATTGGAAGATGCAGACAATTGGTATGCAGATGATGGGGCACTCAGTCGGCAACTTTGTGAACTTCTGGAGCCAGAAAATGGGAAGAAGGAGATAAATGAAGGGGAATGCTGTGCCTGTGATGAGGCAAAATACCAGGTGTGTGTCCTTGAACAATGTTGTACTGTTTGAGGTTTGAAGTTTGAGGTTCTCACAGCAGGTTTGCTGAAGATTAAGTCCTCTGGGATGTGAGATTGTCTCACCAGGTGAGTAGATTCTGACTTTTCAGAGGACTATAGTGCCTCCTTCTTCAAGGTCAAGCAGTCTGAGTAATTGACTGTTTAATGCTGAAGATAAAGGCGTTATGATAGTTTCATGCATCGGGGCCTACTCACCCAGCCCCACAGTGTAATATTCTAGAAGATTTGATTCTTCAGTGTCGAACTTCTGATGAGGCATAGTACCAGGTTTGTGCCCTTGAAAGTAGTGACATGAAAGTCGTGAATATGTCCAGGTTAATTTTGTCTCATAAGAACAGTATCATTCAAAAATGTAACTTCACTAAATTTATAATTTAAAAAAATTGTTTACGTGGTTGTAATGTTATTTAAGCTTACTCCCTGAACACTGCCTCTTTGTCTAACAAGAGCTGTGTCAGTAGTTTTCTAACAAGAGGGTGGCACATCTTTTTTTTTCTGCACAAACCTCAAATAGTGAAATTAAATTAAGGATTTTATTTTAATCTTACCTTCCATTATCTCCTGCTTTTAGTAACAAGAAATTATATTTTGTGTTTTATGAGTGAGTGTGAAAGAATACATAATCACNTCCTATATGCCTTCATGGCATGGACAGGGCAACTTTAAATTTTAAAGGCAAGAAGCACAAATAACTAAACAGTGTGAGTAAACAATCATCACAGGGTAGCTAAATGATACAGAAAGCCTGTAGCTGTGCCATCTGTGTATAAGTAGTTCATAAATGCTATGCGTTACTGAAAATTCATATCAGTCAGACAAGACTTTGCAAAGTATATTCCACCTCACACATCATGATTTGCCCAGTAGAACTGCTTTATTCTGACAGGACCATCTCCAGACTGGATCGTTGGAGTCTCAGGGCTGAACCTATGTAACAGGGACTGTACATGGACGGACCAGAAAATTGTTGATTTGTACCCTTGGGATGCTGGCACTGATAATGGAATATCTTATATGGCAAGTATTTAACCTGAGTGTTAAAAGCTGTATTTGCTTGACAGCATGAAAGCCAGAGCTGAATATAGCACATGGTTATGGATTAGAACATAAATTCTATACATAAGAACATGGAACTGCGGTTAGGTGCTGTTAATGTTGTTGGACTGCCCATTGCATCCTAATAACGTTTCATGGTGAGCAAAAATAACAAAGCTCATCCTTATGCAGCTTTCACTAGTTGCTTCCATATGTATTAGAATGCAGAAAGTATTTTTTCTTATATTTCATTAAGCAGTCACCACACTGAAAAATATTTCTAATACAAATTTTAGATATTTATGAGGTGTATATTTTATCGTGCACAGTTCTTTTCTAAAATGAGAGATTTTGAGAAGGCAGTTAAGATAAAATTAAACATCGTGTAAAGTGGAGACTATGTTTGTCCAGAAATGACCAAATTTGAAATTTCCAAGTGAATTGTAATGCAGGCCACTAATAAAAACAAATTCAATTGAATACATGAAATACTTTTAGAAATTAAATTTTTTGGGAAGATAGACATGATTTCACTATAACACATTAATTTTGTGTGTAAAGGAAGCATAAAATGTTAACTGTAGGCTGTTTCTGTGAATCATATTAACCCTGTTAGTTTATCTACATTATATAACACTTTTTATGTTTGAGTGGCTGATGTAGGGAGTCACACATTGTTTCCATGTTTACTATTTTCTGATTGAGTCACAGATTGGTTTCCATGTTTACTGGCGTACAGTTATTATGACATACTTGGTTTGTGAGTGACATCACATCCTGTGTTTCCATGGAGTCACACCATGGGGATTAGTATGTGAATATCATACCACAGTATCACTTGATGGAGCCGTGTCTAGTAAAGATACACTTCTGCTGTTTCAGTCTCCAAACAGTCCATCAGTACCACAGGAGAAGATACATCGCATAACTACCATGTACCCAGAGGATCCCAGAGCTCCGTTCTATGATCCATCAGGCAAGCCAATGTTACCTTTAGCTCGTCTGTACCTGACCAGAAACTCTGTTGTTCCCAAGAGTTGTGATGAGCAGAGCCTGGATAGAATTCTGGAGGAAGCTGTGCAGGTTGCGGAGAATACGGAGGACACCTCTAGGCGTGAGTCATGTCAGCTAATAAGAAGGCAATTAAGTATTATACAGATGTTTGCTCAGGAGAACTGCTATGACCTTGGCAGTGGTGGCAGAAAGAAAAGTCAGATCATCGGGTGTTTATGACCAGTAACAGATATATTCCAGTTAAAAATACATTAGGTTAAAGTGCAGTCATGTTAAAAATCTATATTTTGCAGTCATAGGGATTTATGTTTTTCATAGGACTGGTATGTTTGTCATGGATATAAGGAGACTCATATGCGCATTATCAAGGTCAAAGCTATTCTCACCAGTAAGTGTCAGTACATGTGTGTGTAAGACAACTTATTTTTTGTGGTTTACTGAATGACGGTGTCAGTATCCTGTAATATACAACATTAAATGCTAGGGCTATTAATTAAATAATAATTGGAAAGAAAGTAGAAGGAAGTTGTTATTGCCTGTTTTGAGAAATATTCCAATATTTGATCAGCAAACTGAAAAAATGACAAACTCTATCAAGATTTGAATCCAGTGATTTCTGAAAATAAGTTCAAGGGTGTAATTATTTGAATTATCTTTTTTGGTATGAGAAACAGAGCGACAGATAGAAGAGTGAGGCATAAATTACTAATGTTTTTTAACTGCAGAGCATATGTTACGTGATAGCGTTTCAGAACACAGTGCTTAAGAAGAATATTTAGACCTAAGAAAAAGGCTGTAATATAAAAAAAAATTAAATTGGCTTAATCTTGAGGAATGCTATGACTAACAAAATTTCCTACCATGATCAAATTATGAAAGATAAAATTAATAGAAAGTGTAGCATGTATTCCTAATTTTTGTCAGAAAAATTTCACCAGTGAGACATAGGTCTCGATGTGAGGATAATATTAAAGTAGATCTCAAACAAATGGAGTCAAGTTACAATAAAATTTTCAGTGAACACCCTACACTATAGAATTTTAGTTGGTTATGTCACTTCAAATAGAAGGGTGACTGTGAATAATAACTGGGAAGGATTTAGGAAAAGGTGATTCTGAGTAATTAACTGGGAAGGGTGTGGGAAAAGGTGATTGTGAATAACAAACTGAGAAGAGTGTGGTAAAAGGTGGTTGCAGTCTGATTCAAATTACCCTCCCTACATTTGTAAGGAGGTACTAAGGAATAGCATAAGAAACCTTTGTGAGGTTAACCAGTCTCCAGACTTGGATTTGAACGTTGGACCTTAAAAGAGGCCATGATCCCTTCTTTACATATCCTTGCACATTTATCCCTCACAATCATCATGGGCAGCTGGAAGAGTGGCACTAATTAATCAAAGAGTTCTTCAGTGTATCAAGCAATTATGTTCTTGTAGCGGAGTGTGGCGTGACAGAATATTCTGAGTGGAGCGTATGTTCAGTGACATGTGGAAAGGGACTGCGGATGCGGCAACGTAAATACTTGAATGAAGCAAAGGCCGAGATGCTGGGCTGCGATCGACAGCTAGTGTCCAAGGAGATGTGTGTGGCCGCACTACCAGAGTGTCTGTAAGTATGATACGTTACATTCCCGGTGGTTATTCTGCTTAGCCAATATCTCCATCACTAGCATTGTTTATTATGAGCTATGCAGCAATTCTAGCATTATTTGTTCTATGCATTTTGATTATGATCTTTTACATATACAACCAAATGCACACAAATTATATAATATTACATATTATGTATGTATGTGTATATATGAACTGTCCGTTCAGATTGAAAACTTCAGTACTAGATGTTTCTATGTATGTAACCATATACCGTATAAACAGTGGCACATCAGTGAATTTTATTCAAGCATATGTCAGCATCATACTATCTATAATATGTGCATTTTTATAGTTATAGCTGCAAATACTGATTTTTTACATTGTATATAATTTAGCTTTATTAGCTTGTTTATTAACTTTATATTCCTTTGTATTAATGTCTCCCTGAGCATGGTGATTTATTACTAAAACAGGTAGGACAATTCGTATATATATGTGTATATATATATAGATGATTTGTAATTTTGTATAATTTATGTGCATTTATTGGTATATATAAATGATCATGAAGTCTTTTAACCACATTTTATGAACGATGCACTTTCACACACAAACCTACTAAACACACCTCAGATAAGCTCATACATACACGTATGATGTAAGTACTATAAGAATTCTTTGTATCATGGTGTTACAACCTGGTAAACATGGAAACCATCAAGTATATAAGTTGGGTTGTGACATCACAAACCTGTGACCATGGAAAACAGGCTGTGATGTGACAACCCAAGAACCATCGCAAAGAAATGTGACACACACCAATGTAAGGCCAATATGAAGGGTTTAACTCACATTTTATGTTATGTATAGGAAGAGGACTGACAAGAACAGCTTTATTACACGTTTCTTTTATAAGTGACTGTGTTGAGGCAGTTTATTATGTGTAAAAACAATACATTTCTAAAGTGTGAATTCGGTAACAATGACATTCAATTTTATTTTCTTATGTTACATTTGTGTGTGTGTGTGGAGGGTGGGCAGGTGGGTGGGGAAGATTTTATTGTTTTATATGACATTGGCTCTATAAGATGGAATCCTATCGTTTCAGACTTAGTGCTGTAAAAATTCGCTTACTTACACATAATTTGGCCTAATGGACTGCATGACAATGATTGTTTGCAGCTGAAACATGTAGCAAGAACATGACACTAGAGGCATATAATTGTACAAATGTAAGGAAAGTACCCGTCAATCAGAGCTAACTTTTTTTTGTATGTTGTATGGTTTTATTGCAATATGTTCTGATCCATATACAAGGAGCCATCATCAGCATGAAAAGGTACAAAAGAAAAATTATTATGTAAATCACCTTATGTTATTTTACATTACCCATGTATTAGGTTGAGATTTCAACTTCACAAATATCATAAAAATATATGATAAGCCAAAACCATTAAATTTGAAACTATACTGTATCCACATAGAGCCATAACATGTTAAAAATGGCTTTATTGTTTTGCATGGATACAATGTAATTTCAAATTTAATGGTATCAGCTTATCGTGTATTTTGTGAGATTTGTGCAGTTGGGATTTCAGCTGTATACATGGATAATGTAAAATATTATAAGGTGATCTACATAACAGTTTTTCTTTGGCACCTTGTCACCTTGCATATGAGCCAAAACATGTTCCAGTAAAACTATACGACATATAAAAAAGTTTGCTGTCATTGATGGCTACTTTCCTTACATCTGTGTACCTTCATCACAATGGGATATCCCCCTTAAAAATAGTGTATAATTGTATCAGATGAATGTGTATTTGTGTGTATTTAGTTACAACATAGTGGGATGCCCCAACTAAAGTTTTCAGTGTCACAATAGAAGGAAGAACAAACAAATTGTTGTAATGTTATACAGTGGAGATCCAGTAGATGACAGCAAAGAGCAGCTATTGGAGGAAAATGAGGGAATTTGTACCACCACTCCATGGGGCCCATGGTCAGAGTGTTCTGTCACTTGCAGCGTGGGAACTTCTGTTCGCACCAGAAGATTTTTAGACAGACTTGGCCGTAAGAAGTGTCCACATGTGTCTGTCATTGAACGGGAGAAGTGCATGCAGCCAGCATGCATTGGAGAGGATACAGAACGTGAAATCGTAAGCACTTTTCATCAGCTGATGATCACTTGACTTACTAATGTGTGTAAATATGAATATCTGCACTGAAACACTCTTCTTTATAAATTTCTCTCTGAAACTTTAGTTCCTGCAGTAGGATTTACATTCCGTCTCATCATGACATATTGCTTGATGGTACTGTTGATTGTACAGTGTGCAGAATGTCCACAAGATGGGTTCTGTGTTTTGAAGTGTTATATTTTTGTGACCACAGTATATTATTAAATGAAACACAAAACAAAATGATAGTACTTATACATGTAGAATTGACATTGATTAAGATAAAATGTAAAGTTAAGGAAATGAAAGTGAGCTTCACTCTCACCCTGAACACAGACCATTTATTGTATTATGCTTTCAGCAACTGCTTTAATCATGTATGTTTAATGTTTCAATACTATCTGCATATTTAATGGCATTTGTAACCACACATTTTATCTATTTATCAGAAAATAAAGTGAAGGGGGATTGAAGTTGGGGGGACTAGGAGGCTCCTTTTAGCAACCTGGAGAGTTGTTGGAAAGTGGCTACAAGGGGATATTGAACCATTTCAGCAACTCATAGTGTCTTTCTCCCAGCTGTGGAGATATAAAAATTTTTACACTTGTCGGAGTAATCTGTCATCATCCTGGTAGTTTAAAAAAAAATAACCCTGTCACAATATCTGGTGCACACGTGAGACTTCATTGACACAAATCATAAATGTGTGTTGCCATTATAATTATCTTTGTTTTATTCAGTTGTATGCCATTGTTACAAAATTATGACACCTTGGAAGAACAAATATATTTTGTAGACAGGCTCTACAGGGACTCCCCATTTACGTATTGTCTCACATTTTTAACTTGTTTGTATTGAAATGGGGTAGTGCAAAAAAAACTCGTTTCTGGGTATCATGTGGAAATGGAGTCCATGTGAATGATGACAGAATTAGGTTAAACTTCTTTGCAATATTTGATATTCTCACAGCAGTATTGCTATTGTTTCCAAGTCTTCTGGGATGTGACATAATGTCATTGGGTGAGTGGTCCTTCACGTTTCAATGGATTGTGATGCTGTCATCTTCAAGATTATGTGGGCTGTTCTTTGACTGTTTGACCCTGAATATGAAGGCACTGTGGTCCTTCAAAATGTCAGGAACTACATGCCCAGTGATATAGTGTCATATCGCAGAAAACTCGAACCTTTAGGTAAATAATGTATGGTGTTTCAAAGGCATTATGTCCTTTAAAATGTTGGTAACTACATCATATTTACCAGTCAACACAGCATAACGTCCTGGAAGATTTGAATCTTCAAGTAAATTGTTCCAAAAACTAAATACTTTTGAGTATATAGACAAATTATGCAACAGAAATCTTGGGTATAATAATAGCAGCTACCATAGCCAGAGTGAAAAGAGAACAATATGCATAACACTCTACAAAAGTATTTTGCATTTGTACACGTGTAATGGTACAGTTGTCACTGTATGCACCATAAAAGCACATAGGACAAGTATAGGTATAGCTCCACTCTTTCTTAACCTCAGCACTAAATGGAGGTGGGTGGTCAGCGACAAGCTTTTCTGGGGAAATAGCCTCCAGTACCCATTGAATAGTAGGGAAGGATATGGGCATTTTAGAGAAGAGGAATATCACTTGCTGCTGCTGGGATTGAAACCTTGGGTCGTCCAGGCTTTAGTGTAGTTCCTGTATTGACTACAGTAGCCCAGCTCCCACATACACACACACAATCATAAAATACTCATAGCATTGACATCAACATTGATTATTTGCTACCATAGGACCAGGAGAGTAGCTAGGGGTTTCAAGTGGTGTAGCTGCCCCAAGGAGTGGAAAAATTAATATTTTAAACAAAAGAAAGTTGATTTTTTGTGCTAAAAATTTTAAATTATGTGAGCCAGATAAAATGAAATTTTAATAAATAATTGTGTTTCTTTAAAGTGTATAATATCTATCAGGAGTGGCCATTGTCACTACTTGCCCCAGCTGTCAAAATATCTAGTTATGCAATTGCACATAATGTGTTAGATTTAGCAGTTTATCAGTTAGTGATACCATGTGGCAAGTTAAAGAACTGAAGAGAAAAATCAGCACCCTGGGAAGCATCACTAAAAAAATGCTGGCTGTACTTTTAGAAGATTCCAATTTTCTTTTTCCTGATACTACTATTTAATATACAGGAGTCGTATACTAAATATAATTCAGTGTCAGTAAATTGTCTAATGTATTACTGTTGTAGTATCATAACCAGTGCTGTAAGTGTATACATCAATAACTATGGGCGTTAAAATCTACAGTGTTTTTCTTTGAGGACTCTGTTTTGAGCCATAGTATATCTTACTCCTAGGCAGATCCTATGTGTCCTGTGACAGAGTGGAGCGACTGGAGTCCATGCACTGCATCCTGTGGGAAGGGTGTGAAGCTGCGCACCCGTCTGCTGTTGGTTGCACCAGAAATACAGGAGAAGTGCAGTGCACGTGTGGAGCTTGTGCAACAGAGACCCTGTGTTGTACAGGAGGACTGCACTTTCGACATGGCTGTTGCTAAACGTGTGTGTTAATTCAACCATTGCTTTTTCCGCTGAGTTATATATACGTACAAAACTACTAATTTGTTTT
Source organism: Coptotermes formosanus (assembly GCA_013340265.1). NCBI lineage: Eukaryota > Metazoa > Arthropoda > Insecta > Blattodea > Rhinotermitidae > Coptotermes > Coptotermes formosanus. Next base: position 741,074 of record BLKM01000322.1, on the reverse strand, counting down.
GATCCACGTAATTGCCTATAAGGAAGTTGAATGAACTCTTCTAATTCTTATATTTCTTCTAGTTTTCCCCTTAATTCTCCCTCTATTTCTTTCCATTAATCTTTCTGTTACTTTCTCTTGTGTTTGTGTGTATTTTTTCCTTGTATATCCTGCACTCATGAGCATAGGAACCTAACCTAAGTGCCTAAACTGTTTTTATTTCATGTATCTGTTTGTCTACAGATCCATGTAGCTTTAACCAATGCAAGTCAGAGATTTGCTCTATACATAAGTTCAATTTAACTCTAAAAATGGAGTAACTTTTTTACTCCAAAACATTGGTAACAAGCTGCCAGGCTACACAGTGCCATAGCCCAGTATAACACAATATGATCCTGTCTGGCATGAGAATCTTGTATCTTATGTAAGTTGACATTTATTTATTGCAGAGGTGTGCATGATGGAGCACGAGGTTGGTCCATGTGTAGGTTATTTTGAGCGCTGGTATTTTGAGCCAAGGAAAGGAATGTGTGTGCCATTTGGATATGGTGGTTGTCGAGGAAACCGTAATAACTTCCTCACAGCTCAGGAATGCAACGATGCCTGTGCTGTTGTTAGGGGTAAGCATTAATACCTTGTATTGGCATTCTGACCAACTCACCAAATATTATTTATATAATGAAACTGAAGAAGATGAAATGGGCAGGGTTTGTGGCATGCATAAGGGAAAAGAGACATGCATACAAACTTTTAGTGGGTAAACCTGAGGGAAGGTGGCTACCGGAAAGACCTAGGAATAGATGAGAGGATAATATTCTGATGGATCTTTAAAGAAATAGAAGGAGAGGACATGGATTGGATTAATTTGGCTTAGCACAGGGACAAGTGGTAGGTGAGTGTGAACATGGTAATAAACCTTCAGGTTCAATACATCATGGAGAATTTCTTGACTAGGTGAAAACAAGGAGTGTATTCCATTGAGTCAGTTCCTTATTTGTAATAACACAGAATACAGCTGTGTAGTGAGAATAGCTGGTTTATGCTGTTGTAGATCAGCTGTTGCAGCAAGGTGCTTCTCAGCCGAAGGAACTGAGTACTACTGTGGCAACAGCAGTGGGTCCCCCTGTTGATTGTGTTGTGAGTGACTGGAGTGTGTGGACAGACTGCAGTGTCACATGCGGCACTGGCATCAAGGAACGGTTCCGAATGATCAAGGTAAGCTCAAGTACCATTAAATGTGTTTGCTGAATTTTAGATTGGTATAGAAGAACTGTTAAATAAGCCAGACAAGCCTAAAATTTTTGTTAATGTTGTTAATAAAAGGAAAGTCAGAATTGACAAAGTATAATATGAAAATCAGTGATAAGATTTCAGGCTTCCGCTGCAGTGTATAAGAGGCCTTTGCTGTTCTGGGTCATTATGTAGCATACATATGTTGGTGGTTGTTTACTGATGGTTCAGGACAGACTGTCTGGGCCTTAAACATGGGAACAATAGTCTTTGCTCTTCTGGGTTGTTACACCGTGTATATCGGTAGTTGTGGTTGTTAGATTGAAGCAATGGTCATTAAAAGCAATCTAAATACATGGTGCTAAATTTCAATTAATGTGTACTAACAGATAAGCGCAATGATGTAAGAGTCCCTACCTCATTGACACAACATTGCATCCCAGAAGAACTGAAAACTCTGGAACACCACTGTGAGAATGTCAAATCTCACATAAATTCCCTTTCTCCTTCACTAATAGTTTATTGTTTTATGTTGCAGGTGAACCCTGAAAATGGAGGCCGGCCTTGTCCCAAACGTTTGGTTCGAAGAAAGAAGTGCCAAATGGGATCATGCAGTAAGCCATTTCCATATAAGTAGTATATGCAAGTGAACTGTATGAAATATATTTAGCATTAATTGACTTTACCTTAACTGAGGCCACAGAAACATGTCTTCTGCATGTTGGAGATTAGAGGTCTCAAGATTTCTTCCCTCCTGCCTACTATTGTATTCCCTGCTAGCCCCTTGTAGTGTATATCAGACAGCCCAAAGTGCCTGTTACCAATGCAGGTCATGAGGTTGTACCATTACCAACATTCCTGTGAATAGAATCAGTAGACAGCCAGAAGGGAATGTAGGGAAGTGTGCCAGAGGAAACATAATAGGTACTAGGTAGTATGTGGATTTCTGTGCATGGCCTCCTTATTTTGTGCTTAAAGCTGTTTCAACTGCAGTTGTTCAATATGGAGTTGGAGTGTAGTTTTGTGGCAGCTGTGTGGATGACCAAATTGCTTACAGAATGGAGTATGGGGAGAAGTGGGGGTCATGGTGCAGGCAGGTGGAGGCAGCAAATATTCCTGCAGCAGAGCTGTCGTTCTGTCTAAAAACATGAATTTTTGCTCTTACCTCAGTACATCATTTTTACTTCAGTTAATGCCTCCTCTAACGTGTACCCATATACCAACATGCACTGTAAGCTCTTTCACATCCATGATTCTCTTAGGCAGTGCCATATGTATGAATCTTCTGTGGAGAACAGTGCTTGTTTAGTTAAAAGAGCACAAGAGACTGATCTATGCTTTTTAACTGCTTTTGTCCAACTAACCTGACACTACTCTGGTACTTCCTGTGGACAAGTCCAGGTATAAAGACTGAAATTTGTTCTTTACGCAGGACAATAAGATTGCAAATGGTCTGCACCAGGAGATTGAAAGCATATGTAAAGAAGAGTGAACAGCTGTACTGCAGTTTGCTGTATAATGCATTCCTGATTGGTCTTGGTCATAATTTATGCAGGTACAAATATACTGTTGCAAATCTAATGAAATCTACATATGTTATAATCTTAAATACTTAAATTTTGTGTGTGTATATTTTAATATGCATTAACATCATGAGAATGTGTTTTAATTAAAACTTTCAGATCACAGCCACGATCATGTCTTATGACATACCAAACTTATCTTTAGTGACTTCTTATCAGAGAAACTGATGCAGTTTACTTTCAGCATTGTACAAAGTAACACTTGTAGTGAGCTGTTGTTGGCCAAAACAAAACTGAACCTACAATGTTTATTATACGTATCTATATGAAAATTCAGTAATGCAATGGTATGTAATGCTTGGAGTTCCGTGGGCTGCCGCCAGATGGCAGGACAACTATGAGAATGTTGGAGTTCCACAGACTGCCACCAGGTGTCAGGAGAAGTAAATACAGAGAACTGTGTTTTCTGCGCAGTACGATCTGAGCCTGTAATATGATTCAGCTTTATTTACGTGTTGTGTATGGATCTTGGAACAAACTGTGATTCTTTCCCCATACAGCATTAAATGATTGATTTTTAAAACCCTGTCAGGGTGTGTTTACTGCACTGTATGGATTGAGCCTGTAATGTAATTCAGCTTTATTTAAGTGTTTTATATGGATCTTGGAACAAACCGCGATTGCTTCCTATACAGCATTAACTGATGATTTTTAAAACCCTGTTGGGGTGTGTTTACTGTGCGGTTTGGACTGAACTTGTAATATAATTCAGCTTTACTTATGTGTTTTGTATGGATCTCGGAACAAACCGCGATTGTTTCCCGTACAGCATCAACTGATTGATTTTTAATATCCTATTGGGGTGTGTTTACTGCACTGTACGAAATGAGTCTGTAATATAATTCAGCTTTATTTACATGTTTTCACAGACCTCAGAACAAAGAACAGTTATTTTCCTATGCAGCATTAACTGATTGATTTTAAAACCGAGATGGAATGTGTTTACTGTGCGGTACAAACTTAGCCTGTAATATATAATTCAGCGTAATCACAGTCTTTAAATGGTTAATCACAAAGATAAATAAATAGCAAAGGAATATTTGTAAACAATGTTCTGTTTGGTGTAACTTATGATTTAAGGTCGTGGCATGGCTCAGGCGGTTAGCCACCGGCCTCCCACTGCAGAGGCCCTGGTTCGATCCCGGGTCATTCTACCTGGGATTTGTGGTGGAAAAAATGGCACTGGGACAGGTTTTCACCTGGTATTTTGGTCTTCCCCTGTCAATGTCATTCCACTGGTGCTCCATTACTAGGAAAAGGACAATAATAATAGTAATAATAATCAATCCATCAATAGTAATAATAATAATCTTCATCATAAGGTTGCACAAGAAGCCTTAAGGTTGCTATGTGTCTGTAGTGTCTGCTGCGGGGTCTTTCTCCACAAAAAACTTAAATCATGGTATGGGATTTTGTGGTGTGGCTTTTCCTTCAAGTGCTTCAACCTTTTGCCTTCTGCAAGCATTAAGCCCATCTTATATGCACTGTAGCATTGTCAGTCTCTGTCACATTCCCACATTGGAGTTTCATGGACCGCCATGAGATTGCAGGAAAAGACGAGACATAGAATTTAGTTTGATAGATGTGCGGATGGTATGTAACAGATATGACTAATTTGGGTTGCAACGTTAACTACGTAAAGGTTCGCTGGGCACTAATACGACAGTGTAATATACATACATACACATTATTCAGGTTTTCACAATAACTGCGGGCACCACTATGAAATTACAATACGCAGGCATATATATTCTTCAGGTTTCCATGGTAACTATGTAAATGAGTGTGCCTTGCCTGCCCATATCGCGAGGTTTCCACAGGAAATACAGAAATGCATGTGCCTTGCCTGCCCTGATCGTGGGGTTTCCGCAGTAACTGTGTACATGAAGTGTTCCTTGCCCTCACGGGTTGCGAGTTTTCAAAGGTGACTAAGTAAATGAGTGTGCCTGCCTGCCCAAATTGTGGGGCTTCTGCAGTAACTGCGTACATGAACTTGCCTTGCCCCATGGATCATGACATTTCAATGGTAACTAAGTAAATGGGTGCGCCTTCCTTGCTCGGGTCGCAGGGTTTCCACAGTAACTGCATACATGAAGTGTTCCTTGACCCCACGGGTCGGGAGGTTTCAAATGTAATAAGTAAATGCGTGTGTCTTCCCTGGCAGGTCGTTGGGTTTCCACAGTAACTGCATACATGAAGTGTGCCTTGCCCTCACAGGTTGTGGGGATTCCACGGTAAATACATAAATGGGTGTTCCAAGCTTGCCCGGGTTGCCGGGCACCAGCATACTAGTTGAATACCAAAATTCCACTGAGTGGTTTTACAGATGGACTGATGATGTACCCCTTATGCAATATAAATATTGGAACTGCAACTTTTTTTTAGTACAGGCTTGCATTCCTAGGAGGCCTGTCCATATATAATATGAAAGAATCGTCCTTACACCCAATTGAAGTACTCTAATTGTTTTTAATATATCCCAATATATATTAATTTTTATTATTCTGTTTTTATGATTCCATTTTTGGCTTTCACAGCACAACAAATTTTAAGGTTGAGATCTCACCCACTAAATTTTTCATTTTGTATGGAAGTGCTCTTTTTACAAGTATTTTTATAGCACCTGATGGTGGGTTTTAGCTAAAGTCAGAATATTTTGTACAGTATGTAATAAGACAACCCAAGCTGCACTTGTGTCTGACTGCCCTCTATTCCAACATTTTTAATTTGTGTGTGTGTTACTGTAAGTTGGGTTTCTTTCAAAATCACAACTACAGCAAGCACATATAAGTCAGTATTTATTTTGTCAGTACATACATGTAGAAGCTCTGTCTTTGTTACTTGTTGCGGAGGTGGCAAAGGGCCACGATTGTAGGTCAGCCAGTAGCCAGTGTTGGTCACTGGAGCAGGATTGTCTGCATGCTTAGGTCACACGTAAAGCAGCCTCTTGGCATGAGAGCTCTTCAATGCACTCAAACACTCCGCTTGTGGTGTCGCGCAGGGAAGGCTAGGTGCTTGCTTTGGTGGGCTGTGGCACGACCTCGCAAATTCTGTTGGCGAGGTGTGAGGCAGAGTCCAGGCTGCCCTCTGTCTGGCCGACGAGTATGGCCTGGATGTGTGGTGGGAGACGGCTGGCCCAGATAGTGCTTTAGAAGTCATCTGGAACGTCCGGCATGAAACCGTTGAGGTGTCTGAGAAACTGGGATGGCTTCTGGTTGCCCATTTCCTCATGTGAGAGGATTTGTCTCATGTGCTGTTCATGTGAGGTGGACAATCAGCAAACCAGCTCTGCTTTTAGCCTGTCATAGGGTTCGTGCTGTGGTAGGGATGTGATGATGTCTTCTACCTCAGCGGCATGCTGCTAGTGGAGTTGCTACACTACGTAGTTGAATTTGGTCCTCCTGCGTGTAATGCCTGTCAGGTCGAACTGTTCCTCAGCCAACGCAAACCAGAGGGCTGTTTGGTTGGACCAGAAGGGTGGGAGTCGCATGTACAGTGTTCATGTTGTCAGGTAGAGGTCTGTGCGATGGGCCAATCCCTCGTCCAGAGGAGTCCTACCTACTGTGGTGCGTGCTTGAGTGTGATCAAGTGAAAGTAAAAACCCTCTACACCTACTGTGAACAAGTAGGTAGAAGAGGGAGGGACTACAAACAAACTTAAAGTCTAGTATTCATTCTGACTATAATTTAATTGTTCTTTTGTCAAGACGCCTAAGTGTGTAAGTGCAAATTTACAGGAAACCTTGGGAAGAAATATGCATGTTTGCTGTTTGCATTTAAGGAATGTTTGTGTCTGTTGCAAACAAAGGATTATGAGATTCTGAGGCATATTTTGAAACAAGAGAACATAAGAAGAATGTATGAGGTGAGGGAAGTAAATCTAGAGTAACAACTTCTTTGTGCAACCAGGTTAAAAAGGAGAGGAAATACATGTGGCAGAGGGCCCCTTAGCATTCCACTGTGTAAAACATCACAGTAGTTACAGGCATACAGATTGCACAGTACTTAATGAAGAAATTTTCCCTGACTCTGAAATAGCTGAAAAGCTGATATATGTGAATGAATACAGAAACCATTATTAGTGGTGTAATTTCTTCTCATGGAGTAGATAGAGACTGCAGGCATCTGTAGCAGATACACCTTTCTGTGGAATGGCAACAGATGCAAGCAATCATCTTGCATTAAAATTTTTCCAGTCTTGATTCAGTATTTTGATTGGGAAAGGGGTGGATTGCAAACAGAACTATTGTTTGTTCAGAGTAAACCTAATGAAACAGCACAAACTGTCACACATTAGTTCATGAGATATTAGAAAATAATGATCTTGTTTGAAAGTGCATTACCTTTTCAGGTGATAATTGTACTACAGTGTTTGGAGCTGTAACACATTCGTCCAAAAATAGTGTTTCAGCAAAATTGAAGGTTTCAGTAAAAGACGGTCTGCCCTGCTCATATCCGCAATAATTGTTTGCAGCGTGGAACAGATGCTTTAAGTATTCAGTCTTCTGTTTTGAAGATTTATAATTATTGTGAGAACTGAATAATTGGAACATGTTTGCAGTATTGTGGATATTGAATAAGCAGATGTATCATTGTGAGACAAGATAGTTGTGGCATATTTCACACACCCCACTGCAATTCGAGGGGAGATATGAACGAAAAACTGTTTCAGCCTCAAGAGTAAAGTGCCTTTCATTGCTCACGGATTTAAACCTAACTTGCACTGCACGTAACGCATGCGCAGAGAGTGCCATGTTTCATATTTGTATCACACCACTGAAATGCGAGGGGAGATACGGATGAAAAACTGTTTCCGCCCCAAGGGTAAAGTGCCCTTATTTACTGAGTGACATCAACCTAACTTGCCCTGCTCGTAGCACATGCGAAGGGAATGCCATGTGGCATATTTCACCCATCCCACTGCAATGCGAGGACAGATACGGACGAAAAACTGTTTCGGCCTGAAGGTTAAAGTGCCCTTCATCACTTACACATTTGAACCGAACTTGCCCTGCACGTAACGCAAGCGAAGGGACTGCCATGTGGCATATTGCAGTCACCCCACTGCAAAGCGAGGGGAGATAGGGACAAAAAATTGTTAGCCTTCAAGAATAAAGTGCCTTTCATTACTGACCGATTTCAACCTAACTTGCACTGCTTATAGCGCATGCGTAAAGTGTGCCATATGCCATATTTCACTCACCCAACTGCAATGTGAAGGGACATACGGACGAAAAACTGTTTCGGCCTCAAGAATAAAATGCCCTTCATTATTGACCGATTTCAATCTAACTTGTACTGCACGTAACGCATGCGCAAGGAGTGTTTTGTGGCATATTTCAGTTACCCCACTGCAATGTGTGGTGATATAGGGCGAAAAAATATTTCGGTCTCCAGAGTAAAGTGCTGTTCATTACTGACCGATTTCAACGTAACTTGCTCTGCACTTAACGCATGCGCAGGGAATGTCATGTGGCATATTTCAGTTTCCCCACTGCAATTCGAGGGGAGATACGAATGAAAAATTATTTCGGCGTTAAGAGTAAAGTACTCTTCATTACTGACCGACTTCAACCTAAGTTCCACTGCATGTAGTGCATGTGCAGGGAGTGCCACGTGTAATATTTAAGTCATGCCACTGCAATGTGACACGAGACGCGGACGAAAAAATCTTTCGGCCTCTAGAATAAAATGCCCTACATCACTGACCTACTTCAACCCAACTTGCAGTGCGTGAAGCGCATGCGCAGGTAGTGCCATGTGGGATATTTCAGTCAACCCACTCCAATGCAAGAGGAGATACGAACGAAAAACTGTATTGGCCTCGAGAGGAAAGTGCCCTTCATTACTGACCGATTTCAACCTAACTTGCACTGCTTATAGCGCATGCGCAGGGAGTGCCATATGGTATATTTCACTCATCCCAATGCAATGCGAGGGTAGATACGGAGGAAAAACGGTTTCGACCTTAAGGGTAAAGTGTCCTTCATTATGTACAGATTTCAACCTGACTTGCATTGCGCGTAACGCATGCGCAGGTAGTGCCATGTGGCATATTTCATTAACCCCATTGCAGTGCGAGGGGAGACAGGACGAAAAACTGTTTCGGCCTCGAGAGTAAAGTCCCCATCATCAGTGACCGACTTCTATGTAACTTGCATTGAACTTAAGGCATGCGCAGGGCGGGCCACGTTTCTTATTTCAGGCACCCCACTGCAATGCGAGGGGAGACACGGACTAAATATTGTTTCGGCTTCAAGAGTAAAGTGTCCTTCATTACTGACCGATATCAACTTAACTTGCACTGCTTATGGCGCATGCGAAGTGAGGTGTGTAAATTTTTTTTGATGACTGAAAGTAAGTCAGTAACCAAGCCTTAAAGTGAGTGCAGAAAGTGAAGCATAAAAAATGCACAGCTAGGAATCGAAGTGCCTAGTTTCAGAATAAGAAAAACGAATGCCTTGCTTCAAAAGTTGAAGAGAACGTTGTGCCATATGTGTGGTACCTACTTTTGATATTCTTGAGTTTCTGCTTTCAACAATTCCCTTGCGTGCAATCGTTAATCCATTTCTCTCCTCTGGAATCTGGAAACTGAAACAACCCGTTAAGTTATTGCATGCAAGAAATAGGAATGACTTTGTTAAGTCTATTTCTTTTTAATGCAGTTTTCTTTGCTGATTGCATTAGTGATTGGATAAAAAGTGAATGTTTGAAAGGAAGATAGGAAGCTATTGACTTGTGATGAAATATGTTGGTTGGTTGATTCTTGGTTTCAGCCCTTTCTGGAATCCGTATGTTGTTTGTAAATGTTGGACTGAAAGAGGTGTAAAAGAGGAAATACGGCTATGTGGTACTACACCCTCATTTATATAAAATTGAGGAAAACCACAAAACTTCTACCCAGAAACACCTGACTGTAAAGGTAACAGAAACATATCCCCGTGCAGTGTTTTGGAAACGTTATTTTGCACAGATTGATGTCCGGGGTAGCAAGGAGCACAGTCCAAGTGAGAAAGTAGTTACAAAAGACGCAGCTGCGATCTAGTAGAGAATAGGAGAAGCAGATTTTGGAAAATGAACAGAGGCTTTCCGATTAGATACACTTACATCTTACGTGGTAAACCAGTATTATCAGCTTTATTGGAAGTTGCGGTTACAGCTTGAATATGTGTTACAGGTATTCTGCTCTGTTGTTTTTAATACGGAAATACCCCAGTCTGTAATATCCGAAAAATTAGAAAACTTTTCCTGTGACAATCAAGGCTTGCTCGCCACTTAACTGTCACAATATGCAACACATCCGTACATTGCGAACCACAGTTGTGGCTTGAAATTACTCTTAACCAGTACAATGAAACATTCTTTTAATCATTGGAGAGTTGCAGTTTTTAGTTCCGAAAAAATGTCTTTTGTCAGCGGCTGTGTCTTGGCAGGTGTTTGAATCGGTCTCAATGAAATATGCAAGTAAATGCATTCTGTGTCCTTTCTGGGATAGTACTTATTTCGGGAATACAGAGAGGATGCAGAAGTGTGGAGAAACAGGGTAATTAGTAGTATGAAAACATTGTCAAGGTGAAGGATAATGTGCTTATTTCTCATTAACAATTCATTTTATGGGAACGTGGCTTTCTCTGCTTACGTTTTTAATTCAACGAATATTCTGTCATGGTTCATCCCATATCATCTCAATCTGAGTAATCTGTGTCTGTGGTTAATTGAAAATGGAGGTAGAAGCCTAACAACTTTTAGAAACTTGAAGAATTTTCCGAACTTTTGATAAGTTTCCTTTAGATATGCAGGAATTCATATGCGAATTAAAGACGACCTGGTATATTCAGCACCGTGGCTTGCATTCGAGTAAAGACGGTAAGTGTGTGTATCATCATAACACACCAGAATTATGATGATGTCTGTGATGCAAGTAGGTTGATGTCTTGGAGATAATTAAAGAATAATAATTCTAGGTGACAGACGGATAACCCTACAACAGCGTACGGTCTGCTATCCCTAAAAAGGCGTACGTAATAATTCGAGCAGCATTTTGTAGCAGAAACAGTATCCAGTTATGTCCTCAGAGAGAAGCCTGTAATTATGTACCCACTGTTACTGCGACGAACAGACCTGAGGTCAGAGGGGGAACGGTTGTTAAACTGCCATTAATAATGTGATGCTAATGGTACAGTGTTGAGTGCCGTCCCATGGATCACCCGGTTATTGCACGGCATTACAGCAGTAGGGGTTGGGATTAATCAGAGGCCAATTAGATTAGGAACTGTGGTGAACAAATTGGCAGTCGGTATAATTACAGTGATGTGGACTGGACAGCGGAAGAACTGTAGCTCGATTCCCGGCAGGTGCAAAGTGTTTTGTTGTTTTTCAAAATGCCCAGACAGGCTGTAGGGCCCAATCCGCTTCCTAATCAATGGTACCGGCGGCATTCTTCCGTTGAGTAAAGCGGGCTGGGCGCGAGGTTTGGCATTCACCGCACCTAATGCTGAGGTTAGAACAGGTGGGACTCTGACTCCGCTCCCTCCTATACCTTGGTGGCCTGCACATGGACACTCTCTCTTTACTTTACTCTCTTCGCCCCACAAACGTTTGGATAGTATACGATTATTAATATATTGAAAGTATAAAAACGTCAGCATGCAAAGAACATGCAACTCGCGGACCTATGGTAGTCGTCAGTAGAATTTCGGAACCAACCGGTTTTTAAAGCACTGGAATACCTCATCACCAGTGTGACAGAATGAAGTACTACAAGAAGTACCAAAACTTGGTAACGTGATTTCCACCCAATTCCCGCCATTAGTGTTGCTGTAGGTACATCATTCTGTGCACTGGATACAATCTAAGCACATCTTTGGAACTCCTAGTGACAGAACACTTTTTTGTGGTGGCGTGGACTTTCATTGAAAAAGGAGTTTAGAACAGTATAATCCAACCACTGTTGTGGAGTATTACAACAGATTAAAATTATTTTCATCTACCAATACATTCGAGGTACGGACCGCTTAGTGACAGGTATCCCTGTGGAAACGTACGTAGACTACACCGCCATACGCGAAAGTGACATGCGTGACTGTGGCAACTTTGTATCAGAGTCTGTTGTGGAAGCATGCTGCGTGGTGACAGCATGTGGAACTACGACGTATGTCGCATGATATCGGTAACGCAGCCTCCTACCCTGTCATACCGACTCTTCCCTCGTCACGTCTCTTAAAAATGCACTTAAAATCATAGAAAACTTCGAAGCTGTAGTATTCCGGGTCATAAGACCGTGTACTCTGATTGTTGGGTGCCGAGATTTTCCGTCGGGACGCACTGCCCCCATCTTAAAGATGGCCTGTGAAGACAGACCCAGAATGCTCCTCCAAAATAGTCATAACCATGTACCAGATTATACGGTGTCCTAACACAGATCGAATTATGAATTCTCACCACAAAAGATATTAAAACCAACAAAAGTGTGGGTGGAAATGTCACTTTGGGAAAATTGAATTGCAGGAAGTGCGGTATGATTTTTATAGACTCGGTATTTAACAACACGTTCTTTTTCCACCAGCTGTGTACACTTTGTTTCACATTTTGCTTCTCAAAGTAACCGAGGAAACGAGATCTGAACTACTCTAAATTCGTTAAATCTGACCATTATGTCTTTACAGACTGCCAAACCTCTCCCTGATATTACAGACCGCTACGTCTCTCTTACGTCTTTACTTTGTAGCGACCAATGACATAAGCCTGTGTCAGGTTTTTATTGTATGATTATTGAATCTTTTAAAACGCCCTGTTAACTACATGTACCATGTCCCTCAATACTCAAAAAGTTTGCATTTTATCTGTATATGATATTCATGCTTTTCCTCTGATTGCAACAATAAACAGTAATTATTTCGATAAAAACATTATTCATTTGCCTTGGTAATGGATGGTAATGTGTTTGCTGCGAAGCAGGAACTGAATTTTGATTTCTTAAGCAGATAAATCTGGGGCATGACAGCCTTCACGTGCCCCATTTCACCGCACTTGAACGTCGCGTCTCCTCCAGCTGCCAGACAGTTTGGTTGCGGGCAGACCTACGGCACTAAGCAGCTCGCTTACCGTGCGAGCAAACTGCCTAGTTGAAATCAGTTACTGGAGAAGTCCAAAGGTTGCCCGGCATGGAGCACAACACCTGGTCTATTTGTTGTTTTTGTCTTTAATATTGTGAGGTCGGAGGCTGTGATGGAGATGGATGTGGAGCTGAACACCTCCATCTTGAAGGACGATAAAAATTTCAGCGAGGAAATCAATTGGAAAACTTTATTTTGAAGACCGGCAAGGGATGGGAGAATACATTATGATAGACTTTAGGGAGATGATTTGTGAGGATGACAGGTGGCTGGAATCAAATATATCAGGTCCAGGGTAGAACTTTCAAATGAGCGGTATTGAATCTTTTAACGCCTGTAGTTATTATTATTATTATTATTATTATTGCTTCATCGTTAAGTGTGTTTGCTGTGAGTTAGAAAGTTAAGTTTTCTACACTATTTAGACAAACCACAGTCTGCAAAAGATTAATTTACAGATCGCATTTAAATAACACGAAGTGTTATAAGTTTACTTAGTATGAAGCTACCAGAAGTCAGACTAGAGATATGTCGGTTCCCTGATGCAATTTCAATTTTACAGAAGTTCACAAGCTGTAGACTCTATAGGAGGGCATTTGGAGGTAGAGAAATGCACCTATTGCTGCGACAGCACTGCATTACACGTGTACGTTCATATAAAATATCGTGGTCGAGTGGTTAGCATTTTGGGTTCTTATTACGGAGGTGGTGGATTTCCTCAGTGCCTCCAGCCAAATGCCGGGAGAGTACCTTAAATTATGCTTCCTTCCAAATTCTTTCCAATTCATCATTCATGAAACTTGCATCCAGGTGACACACCATTAAACTGAGTTACTACTAGAATCGCTAAATAAACCAATAATAAACAAACAGGAGTGGGCCGGGATAGCTCAGTCGGTATAGTGACTCGCTAAGGGCTGGACGGTTCGGGGATCGAATCCCGGTGGGGGCGAGATTTTCCGCAGCCGTCCAGAACGGCCCTGGGGCCCACCCAGCCTCCAGTACAATGGGTACCGGTCTCTTTCCTGGGGGTAAAGCGGCCGGAGCGTGGGGCTAGCCACCCCGTCCTCTCCTCGTGCGGAGGCTCACGAATGGGTATAGCTATACCGCTACTCCCCTCTTGGGCCCTCAGGGCCTGTTATAGGATGAACCTTTACCTCACCTAAACAAACATGATCTACACAACATCGAAACCGACGAAGACTTCCTGCATGGGCAATTATATCTACAAATGCTGAGGATTAGAATTATATAATTATAATAAATATTACATATTTGCTTCTTGCCGCTCTGTAACTAAGGACAAATCTGTTCGTCCGTTTTACTTCGTACGTTAACAGATCTTGTTTTGTTGGTACCGTACTGTGTGACAAATCTGGAACCACCACAGCACGTGTCTGTAGTGACAGGGTTGGGGAGAACGCCCTTGATGACGTACGCTTGTGTGTAGGGGAGGAAATACAGTGGCGATTTTTCCTTACAGTTGCATAATGTAGTCAGCCTTTCGGTGAAGTACCTGGCGTAGACCTGTAATTACTGCATAAACTAAAAGTATTTTAGGACGTGAATAAATTGTTAAGGTTAGACATCAATGTGAACAGATTAAGTAACACAACATATTTAGGGTCACAGGTAAGGAACAGAAATTATATAGCACTAAATTAGAATAAAACATTACGTAACTATGAAAAGTAGAGTTAACTTTAAGGTTGCTTGAGGTCCTCACACCGCAGCAAAATGGCGTTACACCGAAAGCTTGCGGATTCCTGTAAATTAAATCTTAGCCTATTAAACACAAACGAGTAAATAAATTTTTGTATTCCTGACAGTAAAATACGAGTAAAGCCATAACAAACTTATCTGATTCTGAGAACAAAGCTACATATATGCGTACGTATTGTAAAATTGTATTCTTTATGGTGTATCCAGTTCGTCCTTATTCGAATATCTGTTCCTGAAGACATATGAGAAAGTGGGAATATTGCTCCGTGCATTCTTAACCTAGGTGCTAAACGTAGGTGAGTGATTAGCTGCAATGCCCGGAAGATTCGCTACTGGAGGAGGACTGCCTGGTAGAGGCTGGGTGGGTCTCAGACCCGTCTGGATAATGTGGACTATAGAGAAAATTGTTGCCCTGCATTGGATAGAACCCGGATTTCCCGGTCGCGCAGGCCGTGACCTGGTCAATATATGTACTGTCTGAGGTAACCCCAGCCCTCTGCTTTTATTGAATCTCGGCACGAAGATGGAAGTAACGGTTTAATATTATACCGTATTATATTATTTTTATGAAGAACCCTTTGCTTTCATTGGGCACTGATACCCAAAATTTTTGTTGACGTGTTGATAAAAAACACCACCATAACCCCTATTGTGACCTGAACTTCGGTCACAGAGTCAGCAAAAGTTAGCCTTGTATACAGCTTACCCATTTCTACAGCGGCAGATGTCCAGGCTCTGGTATTCTGGGTGCTTGTAACAACGTGTATTCTTGTATATTGATAGCAAATTTTCGGAGGAAATTTTGCTTCCATCTTCATAGTCTATGATGCATCAACTGTAAAGGCGGTAGCAGCTGTCACAGACTAGAAGTACAACTTTATTATATTCTGTGTTTGATGCTCTGGACAGAATTTCCGTTGGATCTTTTGCGCAGAACCGTGTACAAAATTTCGTACCGCAGCGTTTAGAAATTAAATCCCGTACAATTAATACGTGTGCAAAAAATATTAATTCTATTCCAGTACACGCAGACAGCTGTTACTCTGAATGTTGTTAAGAATGGACAGGATTTATAAGACCGAAGCCTTGAAGCATTTTAGCTACGTGTTGGCAAGAGCTGCCTCAGGACGAGACGACTTGTGACTGCTGACCGCAGTCATAAGTCGAATAGTCTTAATATTAAAGTTGATGATGTGCACTCCGTAAATCCCAAGGTGATAGTGGAGTTATAACTCCACCAATTCTTGACCTCGGCTGAAGACTGAAGTGAGTGGTCAGCCTCAGGCCCTGAATGCTTTACTCGCAGTGGCAGAACCTCCGGTGGGTGGGCCTCAGAGAGGTTCCGGACGCTGTGCAAAAGGCGAAAACTCTTAAACCCTCTAAAACTTAAAAGATATTCCTTAGGCCTGGTTACTATACTGACTGGGCTATCGCGATTCCACAGCCTTAATACTGTCTGTCGAAATGTTCATGTTATTTTCTGCCTAAATCTGTGTAAGCATTTCTTATGTATTTTAAGTATTAGTCTACCACTTAATTTGCCATTCGGGCCTCTGAAACTCTTCGACGAAAGTTGCGGAATGTTAAGCTGTTTTAAGTAAGCTTACTCAGTTCTCACTTATATGTCTTACTTCAGATATTCTGAACGTTGTTTCTTCCATTAGAATGAGAAATCACATGTCGAATCGGAACAGATTACAATAACATTTTAATCCAAATTTTAATCTTGGGACAATTTGTGTGATCGGAAAAAATACTTCAGAATGTGCGGAATATCGGGGAAATCTTCGAGTGTTTAACATCCTTTGGGTTCGATTTTTAACTGACGAAAATTAACCTTTTAAAGCCTAGCGGTTACTTAACGTACCACCAGGTTTAACATTAAAAAATTCTACGTGGTGCCCACATTGCGTTTATGTGTTTTGTACGGATCTCAGAACAAACAGAAACTTTTGCTCTATAAAACATTAAGAGACTGGTTTTTATAACCAAAGTGGAGAGTGTTTACAGCGCGGTACGCACTGAGTCCTTATATAAAACAGATACACTTCGTCTTTAAAGGGTTAAATAATCTTTGTAATCCACCACTGGAGTTCACTGACATTGACACGAGCGACATCTTAAGAAGTACGTAACTTATAACACTGAGTCCCGCCTTAACGCAGACAGGTCCGCTGGCATTCGTTGAGGGTGGGTGTGTGCTGGTTTGCTGCTGGCCTGCAGGCTGCAACATAGTTTGCTGCATGGGAGTTGGCTCCGGTCCGACCAGTAAGTTGAAGTTTGCTACTTAATTCACCGGTATATATAAGTTTATAATGAGGACTTTAAGTTAAAAGCAGTTTAAAACCAAATGAGCGTGTCCGCCTGTTGACTTTAACTATGATCTCGGCACTTTTTGGAAGTTTATAACTGAACATGGCGTAATTTCGTCGCCGTTTTGGAGGTCACCTTAATTTAGCTGCCTTTTTACAGTTACACGTTTCGAGTCAAATGTATTTGAATTCAGGTTTTAATTCCCAATTTTTATCAGTATAAATGAAAGCGAAATATTAGTTCAAAATGTTAATATTAAAATTAATTCGCATTTTTAACTAATGCAGTCTTCTGCGAATAACTGCTACAGTTTACACCACATATCCTGAAATTATAATGGACATCCTGTCGAAGTACGGTAGGCACAGGTGAGCAAATTTCTGCCGACATTTACAAATGGCTTGAGAGGAACGAACAGAATGCAGTAACTGGCATACTGCTGGCGTGTGTACGGTAGGCAACCGGTTCGATTCCTGCCAGAGGGACTATTTTGTTGCCATGACGCACAGTTATCAAGGCTTCATCACGCACAGTAACACTGACAGAATGCCAGGTTTTGTAAGAACAATTTGGGTAATTTTCTGACGTCTTCTTACTTCCTATATCATAATGCCTTACAACAGAACTCTGCTTACACACAGCTCATTCTTCCCGTAAACAGCCGTTAGGTCAGTAAAACCTCATGGCGTGCTTTAGAAGTTGTGACATGATTTTCTGAAAGTTATTTGTGCTTTTATTCCAAGCTTGCAACTGTGTTGCAAGCTATAAGTCATAAAACTGAACTTCCACAACTTTAGATTTTCAAATAAAATTGATTGCTCATTCTTTGAGTGCGATGTTCATTGGTAAAGAAGAGAGTATATCAGAATTAGTACATAGAAAGATAAATGTACTGGGTATATAATACGGGAATAGTATCTAGTGCCGAAGTTATGAATGAGTGGAACTGCAAGTGTCCGCCACATATAAACCCTCATGGCACAGACAGGGACAGCTATACATCCCTGAAATAGGGTACTGCTAATATTAGTAACACACTGTGTTGCGAATTACTGGGTTGGTGTTTCGACACGTTACTTTATTTATTCTGGTTGTTTTCAGTACTTCAGGAGCAGTACATAGATAGGTGTATGTATTTGAACCGTTGCTAAGAATGAGTGGCGCTACACTTCGACACCGTCTGTGTGACTTCATGGCGTAGACAGGGAAACATAATGTGATACTGCTGGGGTTGGTAATATGTTACGTTGCGGATTACTTTGTTGGTATTTAACGGCAGTGTATGGTTAAGAATAAGTGGAGCTCTTACGTATCTGATCCCCCCATATGCTATGCCTTAATGGCATAGAAATAAACAGCGTTTTATAATATGATGTTATTAGTATTAGTGATAGAGGATGATGCGAATTACTGAGTTGGTATTTAATGGAAGTACATGGTTAAGAATGAGTGGAGCTATACGTCTACTCCCCCATACGCCTTCATGGCATAGACAGAAACAACGCTTTATAATATGATATTGTTAGCATTACTAATAGAGGATTACGCGAATTACTGGGTTGATATTTAATGCAAGTATATGATTAAGAATAAGTGGAGCTATACATCTAGTTCCCCTAATCCCTTCATGCCATATAGAAGAACAGCATTACATAACAGGATATTGACAGTATTGGTAATGCAGGAAATTGCGAAATATTGGGTTGGTGTTTTGATGTGTTAGTTTATTTATCCTGTGACCTGTGGTTATACTAGAATTAGTAAAGGATAGATAAACGTAATTGATATGTGTTTAAGAATGAATGGATCTATTCCTCTATGTCCCCTATAAGCCTTCATGGCGTAGGTAGAAACAACCTCATATAAGATAATGCTGTTGATATTAGCAATACATTCTGTTGCAAGTTAAAGGGTTGGTTTTTGGACTGTTAGTTTATTTATTCCGCTTCTTATGATTATGTTAGGGGCAGAACATGGGAAGATAAATATATTGTATATGTAATATGGGAAACGGGATGCTATCGCTATTCGTAACAGCATGTATTTTAGGTTAATCAATTTTTTCCGTCAATCACAAATTTTCCTTTTTAATATTATTACTATTTACACGTTTCGACCCACCAGTGGCCATCATCAGGCACACAATACAAAAACTGAAAGAAAGGTGTGAAGGTTGAGGCCGCCTCCTTTTTGACACAAAACTGAATAATAACAGAGTTTTTGCAAGTATAAACTGTGCAATAAAAGGTACAGTGTCTGTTTTTCCGTGTATGGGAATAATATTGTGTACAGTGCGTTGTCTTTAATTCCTGTTTATTGATCCGAATTACTGCGTGTGAAGCCAGTTTTCGTTTCGTTAAAAGTCATAGGTCACTCTAATATTTACGTTAAAATATTACAAAAAATATGAGAAACAATATAGTATTACTTCAAAAACTTAAAAACCTCGTTAAGGGTGGAGTAATGGAATTCTTTACGATTTTACAGCGTGTATGTAGCAGCTTCCCTGTTGAGGGTTATTCTTTGACAGTTTTTTCTTGAACGCCTTGTGCAGGAATTAGTGGTTTTGTGCCTCTTTGTGTTGTTACTTTCGTTCTTGTGTTCCTTTCCCTGTTGGTCTCCTTTGTTCCGAAGCTGTTTTTTGTATACGTACGCAGTTTTTACGGCCAAGCAGAGGCTTGCAGCGTATTAACTGTTGAAACAGCGTAACGTAGCGTAAATTGTGTCACAACTCTCTAAAAGCACACTTTTATTATCTGCGACGGAAAAAATGTCACCACACACAAGCAAAACCTTCCTTCTTCTGGTTTCGCCAGCCCGATGGAGTTCTAGCATCTTATACGTGTTCCTTTCGATCATTTTGTGTGTAACAGTGTGTGACCGGGATACGAAAGGAGTCTGCAACATCTTGTATGTGCTAGTGCTAGTGGTAGTGCAGTGATTTTGTCAACGGTTACAACAATCCAAGGATTACAGCAGTGTGCTTCCCAAGAAGGACTTCAAACACAGGACCATCGCATTAGGAGCAATACACAGCCGGTACATCGGCGGACAACCAGAGTTAGGTCCCACACTTCTGGTGCCAGCACAGCTGCCAGCAACATTCGGTGAGTCATGGGCAACTGACGTTCTTGTACTTTGTTAGGAATAGAAAAACAAAGCAAACCGATAAAGTTTACATTTTACGTGACAGTAAAAGTCATCATTGGTCGTCGGAGTTAAAGGTTTTACTCAATGAAAGTGTAACTGACCGCATAATTAGTGTTCGAACAAATGAATGTATTATATTTCAGCCGAGGTTCTTAGCGTTGGATGTTCCTGTGACTAGCCACCAGAAATATTACACTACGCAAGTTCCCCGTTACCGTGACGTATTGCTTTCCTTGGTCTGAATTTAAAGTAATTGAACTGTCAAAAACAATAAAACACCAACTAAATGCACACTGTGCTTTAATGCTCACTGTTTATGTTCACTCACATAAATAGTGAGCATTAAGCACAGCGTGCATTTAGTTGGTGTTTTATTGTTTTATGTTATTTAGTGCACGGAGATGGAACACTTTAATTGCACTGTCGTTTTTTGAACAGCGTACACATTATCGTTGGTATCTGAATTGAACGGAGCGTTCTTCGAACACGATACGTTGGGTATCCAGTTTCAGTAAGAAGCCGTCGGCGTTTTGTTTTGTTAATGCTGAAGAAACACGTTACAAGAATCCACTGTTAAACTTTCGCAATTTTGGAAAAGCAACTTCAACAACTATACATTAGGAGCAAAACTGAATATATATACACACACACACACACACACACACACACACACACACACACACACACACACACACACANCACACACACACACACACACACACACACACACACACACACACACACACAGGTACATATATATATGTCTGTCACTGGCCTCCTTACTTCGTGACATTGGGTTTGTTATTGCGATGACGAATGCAATTATTAAGTGTTGTTTGAACCCTTCTGGTTTCCTGTACTTATCCAGTTAATATTTTGATTAACATTACTAAATCAGTAGTTCAGGTCATTTTCGTTTTCAGTGCCCCAAATTAGGTAAGATTAAATATTTTCATTTCCGTAATTTTTTGTTTGTTACAGAGTGTTACCTGAAAGCCCTTTCTTAAAATATTCTGACTTCGTTTTTATTTATTGCTCTTAAACTGTGTCGAATTTGAGCTTATTTTATATATTGTTGCGTATTCCCTTCTGTATATCTAAGTTTGGTAGAATTCTGAATGTGCTGTGAACTACTGATGTATAAAATGCAATAGTAATGTTGTGATTCATTACTGCCTTCAAGATTATTGCGGTCTTTTCTGCTGTGTTGAGTTATATTCCCCTATAAAGTAAGAGGCTTTTCACAGAAACCAAATATGTGCGGGTTTGATAAGATAAGAAACTAAATTGGTCAAAATTATTGCCACGTATTGTGCCCCATTTTATTTGAATCCTTTATTCAAATAAAATATTTTTGGTTAAAGATGTGTACATGAGGACTGTGATGAGAAAACAAGAAACTGAATTGGCTAAAATTTCATTACTATACGATAAACCATGACAGTCCGTAATACTCATTCACACATCGTGATTAGACATGAACCAATAGAAGAAGTGCAGCGGTTCGCCTACCTTTGCAATGTACTGTCTGACGACTGAGATGTGACAACGGATGTCAACTGTAGGGTCGGCAAAGCGTCAGCAGTCTTTCAAAAGATGCGCCAAATGCGGCCTACACCATCAATCAGTATCGCCACCAAGATACGGTTGTATAATGCCTTCGTCATGTCAGTTGCAATTTACGCCAGCGAAACCTGGAAAACTACAGCGAGAGAGGTGCCGAAACTGAATGTGTTCCATCAGCGCTGTTTACATAAAATTGTTGGCGTGTTATCGCGACGATGACACGAATGGTGAGATCCTACGTAGAATCGATTTGCGAAGGCTACAGAATATCGTGACAGAACGTCGCTTGCTGCTAGCTAGCCATGTCCTTCGCCTACCTGACAACTGTCATCCGAAGACTGCAATGTGATGGATACCACTGGAGGGGAAAAGGAAACAAGGAAGATCAGCGAAGATATGGTGCAAAACATTCAAAGAAGGTCTGCGAAACATCAATGTTAAATGAGATGAAGCAGAGACCGTTTTAGCTGATCGACGACAGTGGAGAACACTTATTGCCCTGTGTGCCCAACTGCACAGGAGGAACTAAGGCTAGACTGATATTAGAATCCAGTTACAATTACAGAACAAACTGGTGGATATGTGTTAAGAATACAGAACCCAGATTTCCGTAATACTAATAAAATAGAGTCTGTCATAATTTCTGCTATAGGGCTATGTTGGTATTGGGTTCCATTTTAATAACTAACACCTTGTCTTTAATTACATCAAATTTAATGCAAATAAAGGCACAACACACGTTTTAAGACTTAATTTAATTACATAATTCGAAATTCAAGAATCCGTTAAATGCTTAAATTATTAGTAAAAGTGAAAGTCACCCCATGATACAACTATGCTGGCATAGAGGGGAGGTAGAGTTATAGCTGTAACTCATTCACTGCCCTGGCACTAGAAAAGGTTGGGGGGTCAATTTGGCGCATCGGCTGTTTTACCCCTGGGAAAGACCCAATAATTTTATTGAAACATAAAATGCTATAAAAAGATAAGATTTAATATACCAGATGCTTATCGATTCTTAGCAGCTAAAAGAGTAAAACAGACCATAAAATTACGTACGCCTCGTAACCATCTGCATAAGAGACATTTATATATTACAAAAAAGTTATGTAACAAATTAAAATAAGTAATGTGACTGTGGTACCAGCATACATAAAGTAGAACTGTCTTTCTCGTGGACAAGAATACTTATGAAAATAAGATAGGTATAAATGACATTTTAACAACCAACCATTTCTCAAAACTTACTACAGAACCCACCGGAAAATACCAACACGAACTCCAACAGACATTACAAAAATGTGATAAGATTCTTAGCAAATATGAAGTGAGGTACTTAATACAAAACAAACCTAGACCCCCTCTGCTAAAGGCACAACTAAAATTACATAAAGCAGGTATTCCGATCCGTCCAGTAATCAGCGCCAAGGCACCAGCATAAAAAGTGGCAAAATATTAGATGAATGTATTAATCTTCTCAATTAATACGTTGTTTCCAGGTCTGTAGATTTGGCCCACGAGCTAACAAAATTTGACATTAATAGTAATCACAGACTTCTTACACATGATATTAAGGCCCTTTTTGTGAATACTGCCGTTCAGGGAATATTAAAAATTACCGATATTTTTCTCCAAATAACAGACACCGACACAACATAAAAAAGACAAATCTTACAATTGATGAAAACTGTTCTTTATCAAAATTATTTTATCTTTTCATGTAATATTTATCAACCAACAAAAGGCATAGCAATGGGCTCACCTGTTTCAGGTATAATAGCTGAAATATTTTTAAACGTTATGAAAATATATTTCTAGAAACCAGAAAAATAATATATTACACAGGACATGTGGATTATATCTTGATTATATACAACAGAACAATGTTTAACCCAGACAGCCTTAACCAACACTACAAACGACGTGCACAAGAATATCCTTTTTAAACCAAACTGAAAACAGTGGGTAAATAAAGGTCCCGGTCTGCTCCTTATACGGAAGGAATCTGATATTGGAACTGACATCTATGGAAAACCTGCCACTACAGACACAACTACTAATTTTGTTCAAACCACCATATGGAACACAAATTAACAGCACTCAATACAACATTACTCCTATGAACTCACTTCCACTTTCACCAACAAAAAAACAAACAAAACAGCATACCGTACGGTATATAATTAAAGCTAATACCTTCCCTTTGACACACATATATATATATATATAAAAACTAAACCTGCAGATTCAATCAAAATAACAGTCCAGATTTTCATAATATTTCACGTTAAACCAATACATGTTCTTTATTTACATACTAAAGTACAATGATACGATATGTCACTAACCTATTCAGAGACACAGATTTGCATATTGTCTTCCAGAACACTAATACCGTATATGATATCCTGAAATTAAAGACAAACAACACAGCAGACGAATACACAAAGTGTGTTATTTGTAAGTTAGAATGTTCTAGCACAGTACTTCATGCGTTGGGCAGACTGGTCGTAACGTAAATGAGAGATACAACGAAAGCATTAGGTATATCAGGCATAATGACCCACAGTCCGCATAAGCAGCATATACATTAAATAACGCGCATGAATACGGAGACGTCAATAGTAATATGCCTCTGTGAAATCTATGAATTCTTACCAACAGTTTTATATTCAATTACACTTCTATAATAATAAACTGGTTCCTGACCAAAGCACGGGTGGACACAGCCCACTGTACTAACTGACATATAACCTCCAGCAACGTCACAGTAACGCGTGACACCAGCTTACATTTATATTACTACAAACACATGTCCCCCGTACTGTCTTCACCTTCTGCCGAACACATTCTTCTGCTTACATATAGATATGTACTGTAATTACCATTGTAACTGTCACTTTTGAGATGAATTGTTTTAAATACATCTTTCTGTATTTTATGTAAATTTGCTACACCTGTTCATATTTATATTTGAACTAATCTATTATTTGACTTTGTAAATTTTACAGTAAAAAATAGACATCTGACACAAGAATAACTTCACGTAACCAACTATATTCTATTTCGAAACATATACTGTTACAGCTATCGGTGTGATTTATTGTTTTGTAATTGACGCAGAGAAAAATTTTCTGGTATCCAGTAAATAGGAGGCTTGGTGAGTCCAGAGCTGCTCTGAATGCTTTGGAGAAGAGGTAAATCATTTGTTTCTACCAGAAATGGAACAGTGATACCTCAGACATCAAACAAATAGCCTAGTCATTACACGGACTATGCTTTAAGTGGTTACATTTTTAAGACTTCCTCTATAATAGCTTTATACACAGGGTCTGTAACAGCAGTAGGTTTATCCCTGGCAACCTGGGTGACAGTACACCTAGAGTTAGCAATGATATGGCTGATGTATGAGATTTGAATTTGAAGCCACACGAAATGGCATGTGATAGAGTGTTCTTGAATGATGCACTGTAATAGAACATATAAAAAGTGCAAATTGTAAAGATGATTTTGTGTAACAAACAATAACATGTCAGGTGTGCAATAATATTTTAGAGGTCTCGAGTTGGGGGTAAGAGTGAAACACTGCGGTCGGGGTAGAAATTTAGTGTTGTGTTTTTATATTGGAAACGGCCTGTTCTGAAAGACGTACTGAAGTAGGTACGTTATTTTGGATAAAACAAATTCTTTACTACTGAATGCCAAATTATGGCAGGTCTGTGGAGTCTCTGTAAAACTTTATGCTGAATAGGCAGTGATGCACAACACTGGGAAATAGGGTAAAATGGATAATGGTGCCCCGGTTTTTATTCTGACAGATTTTTACAATTGTGCATAGCAACAGAATTTATATCTGGGTGCGCAATATGTATAGTAGGGTCTCTGCAAATATATATAGCAAGTCTAAATCCATTTAATGACAACAATAAAAATTACGAAGTATGCAAAAGGGCCACTTTGGTCTATGCGTGGTGAAAGATGCCCCACATACAATGCAACACAAACAATAAATTTTTATTGAAAAATTTTCGTCCATATAAAATAATCCACGTTCTGTACCACTATGAGACCCCTTATTACTTTTTAACTAGAATGTACCAACAGTAATGCAGCCATTATCAGGCAGAATTTACACAGAAATCAAGGACACCGCTAGTAAGGTAAAGTCCCTCTTGCTATGCACTCATTTCTTACTAAAATTGTGTGCGTAGTAAGAGGGACTTTATCTGTCTAGCGGTGCCACAGATTTCGTTGTAAATTTCTCCCTGATGATGGTGGTGTATATGCCACCGAAACATGTCGGAGTTAAAGTGATCCTCTAAAGACCTTGTTTCATATACCGAATTTGTGCATTACTGTTGGTAACTTCTAGTTAATAATTAAAAAAATGCACGGTGTAAAGGACACAGTGAAGTCTCTTTCTTATTTCTTTGTAGATTCCTTACGTTTTTTAAGATTCTTACAACAGCTTTCTTATCCACAATCAATGCAAAATTTGGAGAAAATAGTGCAGTTGGCAGGCAGCCACTTTTCACAGACTGAGCATTTTATCGATTCACATTCTCCTTTTGTTACATTCTTTACAGCAGTCGCTGTCATTATTTTTATCAGAATTGCTTGAGTTCGGATTGTGAACCATTTCGGTGAAATTATTCTAAATACATCTGGCTTTTATTTTCTCCTCTTGGATGACTGGCGAATTAGCGACAACGTGTCGATGGAGATTTCTCTTTACCCTTGATGGCTCTAAGTTTGATAATTATGGTTAGTGAATAATTTTGGTTGAGGGGACAATTCCGTGGACCTTATGGTTGGTTTTCCTTCCTGAGAGACCTGGATGGTTGTTGGTGGATGGACCAACGCAGGAGTAAAGGTTTGTCATTTTAATACGCTCTTTAACACCTAGCATACTTAAATAAAATGTATTACAGTAGGTAGGCAACAATTTTGTAGTCTTTCATTAACATATAAATGAAAAAGCAGTGTAAAATTTGATGTATGAAGCAAGCGAGTTAAATAAATATTAGTGGGGCATCTTTACACATCTTTCAGCGGGGTGACTGTACTCAACTCTGGAGCGAAGACGCCCCGGCTGATCCCATGACTATGGTGTGTCTTGCGAAAGTTTTTAACTGTATAAAACGGTACAGAAAAGTCCACAATGCCTTCGCGCACATTGTTGGTTAAATTAAAGTAGGCATAAACAAACAGAAAATTATTAATGGATAGTTCCCTGAAATACACAGCTGTGAAAATCACGTTACTTCCTTTACAAAACAATGTAAGGTCGTTCAGAAAGCACAGCAAATCTGTCTTGCACAATCCCAGACTCACCAGAGGAAGACCTAGCGGCTTAATACATGCAGCTTTGTAGAGCTAAGATTTCGAAGTAACTGATGGTGGGGCATCATTGGCCAGTGGGGCAACTTTGCCATTTTCCTGTATGCCATCAGTTTTGGTTTATTCTGAAACACATTGTTCCATTTCATCTTTACATAAGGCCAGTGCTGTATAGATCCGTACTGCAGAGTAAGCATACACATATTTTCCCTCCAATTCTCATGGTGGGAGGTAATTTTTTCACTCACGCTCATTGAAACTGCCATTGTTTTAAAGAGGAGGAAGCCATTGGTACTACTGCATAGCTCAAGCCTCTCACACCTATGCTGCTGTTGGTCACAGGCGAAGGCCTTGAATTTATTCTCCTAATTGTGTGATGCTCAAGTACTGCTGAGGGGATGAGGCCTCCAGCATGTCGTCCAGCTTCTTGTATAGTTCTGTGAAGGTTGGTCGATGTTTTGGATTTGCTTCCCAGCAAGCCAACATGATATTGTACCTACAAATGGAGTAATGAATTTGTACAGGACATTTCTTATTTCAGTAAAATAGGATTTTAACAGAGCAGACATTAGAGGAATCATCGTCCAGATGAATTCACTTTGATGAAATTTTTTACATTTTATATCAGTGAAAATAGTTACTTTGACAGTTTTCCTGTGGGTAGGGGAGTTGTCTGTTGTACCATTGTGGTGTGATTCTGAACAATTTCGTAATTATTAGAATCTCTTTACGTTAAATAATTTTATACTCTGGGGCTGTACTGGAGCTTGGATTGCGTAAGTTGTCTGTAAGGAACTGTAATGCTAACAAGATATGATAATTAGCCATAAGAATGTGAATAAGTTCTGAAATTAATAGTGCATGGCTATATACATAATCAGAGTGCAGGTTAAAATACACTTCTCTTTTACTTTAAGTTTTAGATATTTCACAGTCAGCAGGGTAAATCAAAACATTGCTTAGGTAATTTTCGAGTGTTTGCACCGCTGAATGTAAGAGTGAAATATAAAATACTTATTTTAGCAGTGTTAAGTTGCATATAATGCTCGTAACACAAGTTTCACAGAGAAAGAATGTCAGGTTATTGATATGCAGACTTTAAAATTCGTGAGAGAAGAATACAGAATTTGAATTGCGAATTTTGACAAAAATTCTGACTGTTCGAAAATTGTGTGAC
Source organism: Coptotermes formosanus (assembly GCA_013340265.1). Classification (NCBI taxonomy): domain Eukaryota; kingdom Metazoa; phylum Arthropoda; class Insecta; order Blattodea; family Rhinotermitidae; genus Coptotermes; species Coptotermes formosanus. The sequence continues at coordinate 712,900 of BLKM01000322.1, read as the reverse complement.
AACTTTACCGTCTATGGATAAAATTACCTATTCGCCAGTGCCAAATAAATCAACAAAATCTCGTTTGGTCAGTCGTTTCTGTGACACGGAAAGGGTGCTGGACGGGAAACGTCCCGCCCGACCTTCGGTGTAAAGTGTTGATCATGCGGCGTGTAACCATCACACTGTGTTGCTGTCCGTGAGAAAGTTACCGAGAAGGCTTTGTAACTGGAGCAGATTATCGTATGGAAGTGTGCAGAAAGTTACCGAGAAGGCTTTGTAACTGCAGCAGATTATCGTATGGAAGTGTACAGAAAGTTACCGAGAAGGCTTTGTAACTGAAGCAGATTATCGTATGGAAGTGTGCAGAAAGTTACCGAGAAGGCTTTGTAACTGAAGTAGCTTACCGTATGGAAGTGTACAGAAAGTTACCGAGAAGGCTTTGTAACTGCAGCAGATTATCGTATGAAAGTGTACAGAAAGTTACCGAGAAGGCTTTGTAACTGCAGCAGATTATCGTATGGAAGTGTGCAGAAAGTTACCGAGAAGGCTTTGTAACTGCAGCAGATTATCATATGGAAGTGTGCAGAAGGTTACACAGGTTCTGAATCTTCCTCAGTATCGTGTGCATGTCATGGGCGAACTGAAGGTCTCTGATAGGGAACTGTGACTTCAGAACTGCGGATGGTCAGACACATTTCACCGTAGGAAACGAAGCTCGGTTTCACGCTAGTCGGTACATTAATAGCCAAAATAGCAGAATATGCAATGCGGAATCCCCATACTTTTCACGGAAGACTATTAAACCTTTTAGAACTTTGAGTAAGTTGTGGTGCTCCTTGATGGAGAATAATTGGTCCGATTTTTCTTTTTCAGAAAACAGTAGGAGCATAACGCCATCTAATTTCATGTCTTTGTTAAGAGTTCACGAACCAGACGGGCAGTTTCTACAGGTTCGGGCTACGACACACGCGCAGTAAATTTGGCAGTACAAATTTTTCGCGAATTCTTCCGCTATCGCATTATTTGTCGAAATGTTTGGCCACTCGATCTGCGGTCTAATATCACCAACTGTTTTTTGGGGGAGGAGCGTTGAAAGGGAATGTGTACAAAAGAATCCGCACACGTTACAGGAAGACAAAACCTCCATCATTGCCTTTCAGGGATGACTCAGTCTTTTCATCGGTTTTCATCAGATACGAGAAAAAGAGTGAATGCATGCATTGCCGAGCGCGGTAGATGTTTCCAGAACATAGTATAGCACTGTGTTTGTGTTCCGATCTTAAAGTACTTTTTTACACATAGAGCGTGTTTAAAAAATTTCTTGTATAACATTTCGAACATTCTGTATGTCAGGCATTCTCTGCCTGATGTTTAAGAACGCGTGATTTTTGACAAGAAATACAACAAGAATAGAACCATACCACCACCACGGGAAACAACAACAACAACAACAACAACAACAACAACAACAACAACAACAACAACAACAACAACAACAACAACAAACAAAACAAATTTCTTTGTGTTGGTTTATCACTGTGACAAACTGTGTGTACAGGAGAAGACACCTGCATATGAAATTGGGCACTGCAGTGCACAGTAGTCCTGACCATAAAATGTGGTTGATTTGTATCTTAGGTGAAATAAATTAGGAATTGCCTTCTGTGATAATGTTCATTTTGAGGACAATTTAATTGTTGCCTGTTATTTCGGTATCATTTATACAGTGGAAGAAACAAACAGTTCAAATATCTCGCTATGCAAAGCGGGTGCCATCCCTTTCCCTCTTAAACATTCTTAACCACAGCACACCTTTCCAGTAGATAAAATGCCGCTCACATTCCCACCGTATTACCCACTGCGAGATCTGTATGTGTGTATCGGGCAGCAGCTTCTGCCTTGCTTACTCATTCCGAAGACTGCTACTGAGTTCTGTGCCGACACGTTCGAATAAGTTTAGCACACGGCACAGTTGGTACCCGAAGGTGGGAACCACTGCCTCTGTCGGAACCTTGTCTAGTGCGTTCTCGGATTAAAGGAAATAAAATGGCGTGACATACGCCTATTACAAAGCTACGACTTAATTACTTGTAAGTACTAGCCGTTCATATCATATTTCACATTCAAGGAACAGAGTCAGCCTTGAGAAACTAACAGTTCCTCATCTAGACAAGAAACGTCCCGCATTTTACGGAACAGGATGTTTTGTTATTGTGCCCACACCAAAAGAATCCGCCACTGGTCCCTACTCTGAACCAGACGACTAGTCTGCGACCTCTTGTACTATTTCTTCAAACTCAGTCTCAATATATACATACATTTACGTCTAGGCCCTCCAAGCGGTCCCTTTTCCTTCATGTGTTGCCGCCAAAACCCTCTGTGCAGTGGCGTGGCTAAGATTTTTGCGCCGCTAACATAAATCATTAATGTAAAAAATCATATTTAATGAATTTAATTTTGATAGGCTGTATGATTTGAAGTTTGACGTCAAAAATCAATTATATTCATTTAATATATTCATTTTCCGCTCATTTTCTAGCCACTTGTATTGTGCCGCCAGGAGCGGCCGCACCTCTCGGCCACCCAAAAACACGCCGCTGCCTCTGTGCGTTATGTTCTTTCCCATGAGTCCCATAAGCCGTGTTGATGTTATCCTAATTCTTTTGATCATTCTAATGACGCTTGGTGAGGAGTAAAAATCATTATGCGATTTCACCCAGCCTCGTGTTATTTCATCCCCCTTAGGTCCAATTACCTTCCTCAGCGCTGTGTTTTCAAGTACCCTCAGCGCACGTTTCACCCTCCGTATGACAGACTACATTCGCCATCGTATAAACTAACAGACAAACTTATGGTTTTTTAAGATTTTAACCTTTACATTTTTAGGCAAGAGATGGGAAGATTAAAGACTCTGAAGCAAATAGTAGCGAGCATTCTTCGGAATTATTTTGCCATTTGTTCCTTCATGAATATATTTTGATGTCTTGGTGTCGTTCCCACATGTCTAAAGTTTTGCCACATCTTGACAGAACTTACTGGCTCTCGTTACGGTGTTGTTTTGTCCTGCATCCTGTTGACATGAGGCCTTGTTGTTCTGATAGGAAGTAATTCTGAACACACGTGTAGGGAAGATCGTGAATCTGTTAGTTGTAGGAAGGATCGTGTAATTATTAGGTGCAGGTAGAATCGTGCATTTGGTAGTTACAGAGAATATCGTGCATTTAATGTTTGAGGTAATGCTAACAATGGTGGTAGCGGGCGTTAAGGAAGACATTAAATAATGCACATGAAGGAGTGCTGTTACTTACAGTTCTTTGCTGCAGTTGGGTGGACAGCCCATTCTGTGTCCTTCACGCAGAAACTCGAATAGTTCGCCTGTGGGGATGTCTGGGTATGGGTTACCCCCAAAAGTGACAATTTCCCATACCAATATTCCAAATGACCATCTGCAGAGAACAGATATCAATAATGCTGGCAATTAGCATAATGATTTTTTTTGCATGAAATATTTTAATACGTGGAACAGCGTTTGTAGGCTACATGAAATGGTTTTGGTTTGGAAAACTAATTGGTTCTTACATTACTGTTGTCTGATTTTACAGAACGTGCCAGAATATACACTGCTGAGTATTTTTAATTACAATTTCCTCCTTATTCTACGATTTCATATGATTTGGTTAAACCTTATGCATTCTTAGTGGAAAGACATAGAAGTTCTGCATGTGAAATTCATACCAATTTGTCCATTCCAACTTACGTTAAGGTAACGTTTGTCTTGGTCAAATTTTCGGCGAAATATTTCTTCCTGCCTCGTGTAAAACTGAAAAGTCAATAGTTACAAAGCTCTGATAGAAATTCTGTTCTTTAAAGGGGCCGACGATTTTTCACCGTCCTTAAAAAAGCTTACAATTTCCAAGTTGAATCTTTTCAAGTTGCCACTTAACCTTTAAACGCCGGGGATTTAAATGCCCTGTGCTTTCAGCGGACCGGAATTTTCTCTGGGGATTTAAACGTTTGTTGCTATGGTTAGGAAAATTTTGAATATCTTGAAGAATATTAACGCTGCATCTACGAAATAAATTGTATTTATTCAAGTAAAGCGTGGAGAACACGGTAATGCATATCAGAATTTATTATAAAGTGTTTTGAAGCAATATGAAAGAAACACTTCTCTAAGAGAGAGACATTTTTGTAGTGGGTTATGTTTCGTTCTCTTTAGCCTTAAATTCAGGCTCCTTTCTCCTGAACTCTTCCAGAATCTCGAGGGAAAATATTTCTGTAAGGGTCTACTAACAAATAGGTTTACAGTTATACAACCATTAGGAATTTGACCTGCGAAAGGAAATGCATGTTTCTCGGAATTTGCACCAGTGCCCACACTCTTTCAGTGTTTGTCACACAGTGCAGTGATCCTGTCAGTAGTGAAAACCATTTCTTATAAACAAGTACTCAGCACCATGGCTCGCAGGAGAATACTTCGTGATGAAGACATCGAATCGGAGCTGATCTGTGACACGGATTCGGATGAGTATTTTGAGGACTCGCTGTCAGAAGAAGATGAAGATGACTTTGCTGATGAACAACCACCACCACCACCAATACAACAGCAACGACAGAATACGAAGTGGGGGCTGCAGTCTCAAGCTAACCAGCCTCATGTCCATCAATATGCAGGCGGTGAGAGAGGCAAGAAGCACAATGAAGCACCGCATATCAATAAAGATTCATCACCGCTTAGCGTTTTCATGCTCTATTTTGCATCTGTTATTGATCTGCTGGTGACAGAGACTAACAGATACTACCACCAGTATTTGGACAGACGAGACGAAACACCAACCCCACTTCCTGACATAACGAACTCCGAAATGTTTCTGTTTCTAGCAATCACAGGACAGATGGGCCATGACATACGCGACAGACTCAGGGACTATTGGACAAGGACAGAACAATTCTTCACATCTTTCTACCCCAATACAATGACACGAGACCGTTTCTTGCACATTTTACGTTACTTGCACTTCACAGACAATGACAAAGAAATTGACCACAATGACGGAAACTATGACAGACTGTGGAAAATTAGGGAAATGTTTGATATGCTCAGTGTTGCGTATTCCAAATTTTACAACCCTTCTGAACATTTGGCAATTGACGAGGTGATAGTACTTTTCAAAGGGAGGGTTGTATTCAAACAGTATATTCCAAAGAAACACAAACGATTCGGAATTAAAATTTTCAAACTCTGTGACGCTGCTGGCTACACATATGACATGGAAGTATACTTGGGTAAAGACAGACAACGTGCCACAACAGACATGACAGCAACCCATGCTACAGTGAAACAACTGACAAGAAAAGTAAGGGGGCGTGGCCATAAGTTATATATGGACAATTACTTTTCTTCTCCTGACTTATATAACGATCTGACAAAACATAAAATAAACTGCTGCGGTACAGTTAGACCAAACCGTAAGGGAATGCCAGACGACTTCAGAAGCAAGACACTAAGACTCAAACGGGGCGACGTTAGGGCCAGGACAAATGGTGACTTGACAGCAGTGGTTTGGAAGGACAAACGTGACGTACACATGCTGACAAATATGCACGTTTCACCAGCAGAAGGTAACTTTTGTGATGAGAGTGGAAACGCCCTGAAGCCAGCCATTGTGGAGGACTACAATCGACACATGGGTTACGTTGACAAAAGTGACAGAATGGCCAACAGCTACAGCATCAGTCACCGTACGTGGAAATGGACGAAGAAACTGTTTTTTCATCTCCTCGACCTCACAATTCTGAACAGCCACATTTTGTTGAAGTCTTGTGGTTCTAAACTTTCACACAGGGACTTCCGACTGACACTTGTGAGGAACATGGTAGAGTATGCTGGACCGCAGCCACGCCCACTAAAACCTGTAGGTAGGCCATCGGCTTTGGCGACAAGAATTGGTCGCCTAGAAGAGAGCAGTCGCCAGCATTGGCCTACTACAACTGAAAAGAGAATGGACTGTGTAGTGTGTCATGCCCGTACAAAAAAGAGACGCCGAATTCAGACGAAGTGTGAAGCATGTAATGTTGGACTGTGTATATCAGGATGTTTCAAAGACTACCATACAAAGACACAGTTCTAGGTGGTAATAGCAGCGTCGTGTTACAGGAGGAGAAGTCGTCAGCACAGAACATCTAACCATAAGGTATGGAGTAATTTTTGTAACATGTAACTTTCTCCTGACGACGCATCATACACTGCCTTTCACGGGTGAGATGTTTCATTTTTGCTTCAAATACCGAAGGGTAAATACAGCCGGAAGCTTTTAACTTGTTTGAATATTTACACAAATATATTGTGAAAAAACCAGTTCTCAAACTTGTTCTGTGAGTAAGAGCACGGGCTAGAGCAGCGAATAAATTATACGTCTACCAGACGGGAGATCAGGGTTCGGTTCCCGGAAAGTACATAAATTTACATGTCAGCTCGTACGAATCCTACCTTGATCCTACCTGCTTTGTATTCGGTGGGTATCGGGGGCACGTGAATGTACAGATGCCCGAGCATGAAGTTGACTACGCTCTAAACAGTGTTGAATACACTATTTTATTATATATTACCTCCGCGCCCCTATACGCCTGCTTGATATGAGGCACAACTGCAGAAATACTTTAAAGTCTGTATTATGTGTACATAGCATTTACACACGCATACTGTACCGCCAATATTGTATTTAATGCGAAAAGCCTACATATATAGTTTTGGACAAAAATGTCCGTTTTGGCATTCAGAACTACACAAAACGATGGACAGATTTGTCCGTTTCGGCACTTAAAGGTTAAATTTTATCGTCTGGATTCATTTTGAAACTTCCCTCATCCACCCCTGGGTATCCCAATGCCACCCATGTTCTCCTATCAAAATATTTTTGCACGTGTCGTTTCTCCCTTACGTACGTACATTACATAAAGCCTTCATTTCATCTTGTACTTCTTACTGTAATCAGTCCGTAAATGCTGTGGGTACACTACGTCCACATGTAGCATCTGCCAATATTGCACGATTTTGTTTGAAATCTGTACAGGGAACACGTCCTAAGTTAGTAAATTTTAAACCGTCAATTTGTGAGAAAGCAACAATTAAACTTTCCCACTTATCTGGTCAAATGTGAGGCGTGTTGATTGTCGCAGATAGGATTATGAGTCTCGTTCGTTTTCGTGTTGTAGGCCCATTTCACCTGTAAAATACTTCTGTTCTCTTTGTTATATTAGTACCGGGCCATTAGTTCAAATTACCACAATCGGTAATCACTTCCCTTCGAGTCCGATTGACCTATGTTCCGATGTTTTATCGGGGAGGTTAGGATGTCTGAGTCACTTGAAGTCGCTGGAACATCGCGTGTTAGTGTGTGGTACATTCACTAAATACAGATTCTGCAAGATGCGTCGTAAATTCTGGCCAGAGTTTCCTGATGCACCTGTTCCAAACAGGGCAACTATTTACAATAAGCAGAAAAGGTTTGGACCAGCAGGTTCTCTTCTGGGCAGTAAGAGAAGACGCAGAAGACGCGTGCTAATAGAAGAAAAAATTTACGCAATTGGTGCTGTGTTGGAAACATCTCCAGACAACTCACTGACTTGGCATATGCAGAAGACGACCATGTCTGTATTATTAGCACGAAACGTACAATGTTGCTGCATTGCATTCGTGTGAGACAGATGTGGCTCACAAACTGTGCGACACATCGTGAATTAAGATGAAATTTTGTGAAATTTTACCTTCGTTGGGTGCACGCTAGAGAAATAAAGCTCACGCTTTAGCGATGAAGCTTCGTTGCGTCTCTGTAGGTACGTGAAGCCCCACAATAACAAATATCGATCTGCATAAAATTCTATGCTAATCCACGGGGTGCCTTACACGATGTCAGTGTTGGAGTGTAGTGTGCTGTGAGTGGAAATAAGATGATTAATTTCATCGTTTTTTATTCTAAGAGACCACAAATTCTCACCGGTTTGTTACTACATGCTGAGAGCATTCTTTAATCCTTACGGACTACCAGAAAACGAGTGTTTCCCTTCAACAGGACAGTGCAAGGGCTCAGACCGCAGACGGTTCCCTGCAGTGTTTGGGGAATGTGTTCGGCACTGCTAAAATTTGTTCATTTTCTTAAACACTGGTATTCTTAATCTTGCACACAAATACCTCAATCATAATTTTTCCGACTGGCTTTACGTTTTGCTTCTTATATAACATTCTAGTATTATTTCTTACATAATATTTTAGTATTTACACATCTGACTGAAAGGTACTCACACGTCACTTTTCGTCGTATACTCATGAATCCAGAGTGACTCAGGGGCCATCCATCTTACAGGCAGTATCCCAGATCCTTTCTTGTAATAGACGTTGCTCTCATAGACGTCACGACTCATTCCGAAGTCGGAAATCTTGACAGATCTGTCGGCACATACCAGAACATTTCTTGCTGCCAGGTCCCGGTGCACCACGTGGTTGTTTGCCAGATACTCCTAGGGAACATAAGAACAGATCTGTGCTGGAAGTGGTTATTGTATCTTGATTATCCTAAACGAAAATCGAATCTATATTTTTCATCACGTTGTTGTTTATTTCGCCTGCGTTAAAGGCTCTATTCTTTTGTGATATGACGCACTATCACAGAGCAGTCAGACCTGTAGACGCTTGAATATGAAGGCACTGACTTCCTTCAAAAGGTCAGGAGCTGATTACCCAGTGGCGTGGCGTCATATACCGGAAGAACAGAGTCCTCAATCACACCGCCGGGAGGACCGCGAGTCTCACAATGTTCTGCGTTGCCACATTATTTCAGGTATCATGTCACAGTGCCTAATTATTCATTTATTTCTTGATTTGTAGAACCTGCGAAAGCCCAAGCAGACCTGTCAGCTGAACTACTTTAAGAGCAGCGCCTTTGTGTTATCATTACTATCATTATCATAATAGTCAGTATCAGTGGTGCTGGCAGTATTAACTGTCCGCTGGCGTGTTCGTTTTTCTTACTCGTCCTTCTAAGACGACATCGGAATAATACGTATACTTGGAAATAGGCCACAACCAATTCCACATGTGTTCATTTCACAGTATATTACCAACTATGTTATGACTAAGCAACATCTTAATTTTATATATTTACTTTCAATACATGAGTGAGTGATATTGTTCCAAATTACATAAAAATTGCGTCAGTCTTCACAAATGAACCCGTTTTGTATACATCTAGTTACTCCCGTTCACAGTATGTACATACAAATATTTAAATGCAGCACCCAGTTTAAATCAGGTTTTAGTAATATTACCTACGTTACACAGGACGAAACGACTGTTTCTTCTGTTACAGGTTGCTTTATAGTTGTCTCATGATGAGTAAGAAGTTTTGAAAGATGTAGCTTCTCCACTAACAGACAAGCAGGTCTTTGAACTGCACGTTTTTTCACTAAAACACGATATTTAACCCTCAAACATTATTATACATATCTAATGTCTCATGCCTTCGCATTTATTAAATATCTTGAAAGGTGTTCTATATCTAACATTCTTACTGAAAATAGGATGTCTGTGTTACGCCTCTCTGGAGAATACCATACAAAGTCAGGCATTGCTAAGTTCTCTGTGATTAATGACCTTTTGTACATATTACAGTTTGTCAGGTACACGGCTTTGTTTCAGGCACACGGAGGACAGACCTACGTTACGTAAGTGGGGGCGTGCTTACATTACAGATAACTAATACTGTCCCCAAGGAAGGTTGTGTGTGTGCTAGTGTAACGTTATGTTGCCTGGCTGTCTCAGTAGTGAAGGTTAAAAGTGTGTCTTGAGTGGCAGGTGGATCAAAGTGGGTGAAGCGACACTGAGTTGTGAGATGTGCCTTAGTCATAGGCAAATGCGTGATGATACACGGAGATATAAAACAGAAATTTGACACATCTGCAATTATTAAAATACAAATCTGTTGAATCGTAGCATAAGAATATTAGTTACTTTTTAAATGATTTTGCCCATCCCAGTGGCCGCGCGGTCTAAGGCGTAGGTCTGCGGCCGAGCGCTTGCTGGGATCGTGGGTTCGAATCCCACCGGGGGCATGGATGTTTGTCTCTTGTAAAGTGTCTGTGTTGTCAGGTAGAGGTCTCAGCGACAGGCCGATCTCCCGTCCAGAGGAGTCCTACTGACAGTGGCGTGTGTCTGAGTGTGATCAAGTGAAAACAGAAAACCTCTACACCTGCTGTGAACAAGTAGGTAGAAGATGGAAAGAATACGAACGAATAAACAAGCAAACAACCAACCAAACAAACAAACAAACAATTCATGCGTTTATAACCAACAAACTTCACAACAAATTGCACTTATCCACACATTTAGGAGACTACTCCAACATGTTGCGGCTATTTCTTGTAGCCATCTTCAGGGAGCACCGATATACAAAGCGTGGGCCTGTATGTCATTTGTATACAAGTAGTGCCTGAAGAAGGCTACAAGTAATAGTCGAAACATGTTGAAGTTTTCTCCTGCAAGTGGATAAGTGCAATTTGTTGGTAATAAAACTTATCTATGTCTACTGCACGGAAGATGCGTACTGTCAGCATTAGTTATGTCTGTATAAGTGACATGACACACGCACACTAATTTTAGATATACTGTTTAGCCGCTTTCCACATTTTATGAGTAAATGTGGGTTTGTGGTGTCATGTCTGTCTGCCTACCCACCTGATTGCTTTAGACAAACAGATGGATTTCCATGGAACCCAGTATGGGCATGATGGCAGTATCAGCACTGCACTTTTATACTGTTTAATGTCATGTCATCCGTAATAGCGACCGTGCTGCTTTCCTAGGCAGGAGCGATATTAGCTCAACTTAGCTTACCTGGGTAATGAGACTTACCGCTGTTATGGAGCACACAAAAATATTTAACTTTAGTTAACCTAAAATTTTGTACAGCAAGGCGACTCCACCATATCTAGGTCTAAATTTAAGTTTCGGTTTAATGGCGAAAATTAGCGGACCATTTTAGGGGAATTACTGTATATTTAGATGAGTGGAATCACGCATAAATACTGTGTGAAGTTTTCTGACAAACTAACAATAGGAAACACGACTGCAGCCCGAAATATTTCGGGTTTCGGCTATGCGACAGACGTAACATCCTGGGACTCTGTATTAGTGTAAATCGCACACACAAAATATAATTGTATATATCGCAGTATTTACATGCTAAATGCTAAGAGAGGTCTTACGAATGTTATGTGTCATATACAGCATACGGCTACGCGCCGTTATTGTGAATGTATAATTGATACCAAATTCTGAGTCTAGAATTGAGAAAGAAAGCTTTATAGATTTCTTCCAGTCTTTCTAAGTAATTTGCAATATTATAATTTATAAGACACTTTTCTTCTAAACGCATTACTTTCTGGATTCCTTCTACCTCCTACGTGAAGCACTGCATAATTATAAAACTTCTAGTGAGCATTTTGCTTTTCTCTTGGAAAGAATTATTTTAAATGGAAGTTAGTAGGTAGCAATAGAGTACACACATCAATTTACCCTTAAATATTACTCGCGTTTAGTTTGCACAGCACTAAGTCACTGTGATAGGGTCGGTAATTTATTACGAACTGTCTCTTTATCTTTTACTAGAAACACGACTAATTTCGGAAGCACGATAAATTTCGGAAAAAGGAGCCGATTAAAGTCCTTGCAAATATCGATCTTTGTAGCCCTGAAAAACAATGTGGAATAAATTTTAAGGTAACAATTTTTTTCTACTGTATTTTAAAGTAAATTGAGGAACCTGGGTTTATAATGCTAATGAAAGGTGAACAGACTCCAGCAGTGTGAGTGATTAAGTTTTGTGTTAGTAGGCTGGTGTGTTTGTACATCGGGTTTGTGTGTTCGGGGGCCACCGACTCACTTAATTTCGAAATTCTAAAACCACCTCACTTCCTTTAAGGAAATTTAAATTCTTTTGGAATTTAAAAATTCAAAATTTCTGGAATGAGACGCCGTGCCGATTGGTGAACAGTTTTCTTGAACTGCTTGTTCCCAAAGATAAAGACATTAGGATGTTTCGAAACGTCGGTAACTGTTTACCATTCTACAGTGCGTGACATCCCAGAAGACTGAAATTGCAGAAAGGCCGCTGTGAGAAAATCAGAGCTCGCAGTGTCCCAGAAATTTTAAATCTGGCATCCGAAAATCATTCATGATTTCAATACATTTTCCCTTCTATTTGTTACCCTTTGTATTTCCCTGCAGTAAGCACTTACGTGGAAATATGAAAAATTATCTATTTTAAGAGCTTTGATATTCCTATATTTCAAATTACAATCTATTACATGAAAAGTGGGCACAAATTAAGATGTACAGTGATATGATTAAGTGAAAGAAGAGAACGGGTTAAACGAGCGGTCTTCAAGGGAAATCGTAACAAGCGGGATCTCGGTAAAGAACAGTGTTGGCCGTCTGAACACAAATATTCGAGGTCTTTGTCACTTCGCAGCCGGCTTGTAGTGCTGCGGCATCCTGTTAAACCGGGCAGGGGAATTGCTTTAGCTACATTTCTGTACTTAGCTGTTGCAGATAAGTGGCTGGGTTTGCTACAGGAAACTAAAAATTGAGAACAGTAACTGTGATAGCTTAAACTCAGAAAGACGTAAGTCTGTATCTGTACGACATTGCACAGCGTTTGTCTTATTGTGTGTTTAGTGTACGGTATAACAAAACAACACTGGGGATTGATGCAGTCTGAATTCTGTTAAGCAGAAATTGTGTTGTATGCGTATGACTTGGCATGTTGTAAACATAATGTAGTGTGTAAGAAATGCATTACTGTAAACGTTATGTAAAATCTGCAATTTTTGAAAATTGTTACGCTCTTCGTGTGCCTTTCAAGGGATAGCAGTTGGCCATTTCTGCTGTAGTATAATATATTTTTCGTGCTGAATATTTTTGTCCGAATAATCTTGGATCATATATTCGATTCTTATTGTTGGTGGAAAAAAACATTATGCCATAACGAAATGAGCAGGGCACAGTTAGTTTTTTGGAGGCTGCCTGTAATGTGCCTGAAAGTTTTGGCTTGAGGGAGTTGGTTCCTTAGCGGCAAATTAATTCCATATCCAATGTCTTTAGGAGGGTGAAACTGAAATGACATTGAAGCTCGGCTGATCAGCCAGTAGCCAGTTTGCTTCTTAAGTGCAAATCATTTTGCAATCAAGTGAAACCCTACAGCGAGAGAGAATAGTGATATTTGAACTCGTTGTTTAAAGGAGGGGCGCGGGATGGTACAGTGAGGGTAGGTGACAAACACTGGAAATTTCAGAGAAAAAAGGAACCCTTCTTGCCGTATAAATATTAAAATACCAGCCTGGCAGTTCAGCTTCTATAGAGCTGCCGGCCACAACTCTCACATCGGGCTGTTGCCTTTTACTTGTATTCTGTAGAATCGCTTGCAATGTCGTTACATTTCTTTCCTAATAAAGGATACAGGCCTAGATCGGTAGGGCAATATATTATTACCAGAACAAACTGTCCTGTTCCACATTGTCTGTTAAATGCATTACAAATTTACATAAGCTGTTGAGTTTTAGAAGGCCTTATCCTAGGGTTAGTCTTGTTGGAAATTCGCCCCCCCCCACCCCACCCTTCCCTCTGTCTGCCACAAGTACCTGAGAATACTGGTTATTGTGCTTAGACATTAAGAATGCGGTGCATCTGTCGTCAGGGAATGTTTATCCTCAAGCCAGCACAATATATATCTACCTTTGTAACTGCATTTTGCCTACTTACCATGCCCTTTGCACTTTGCCTTGCGAAGGACAGCAGATCTGCAGGCGAAAGCTTCTCCGTCTGTTGTTGTGACATTTCATCAACGCCTAAAATCAATAAAGACACAGATCCAGGCTATAGATAGTTGACATTGAAATCAGTACGATAATCAAGCAGTCTTTGAAGAAAATAAACGTGCTTGGGTAGGTTAAAGTTAAAGCGCTCATTATACAGGCCGATAGAGAAACTTAAAGGTCCAGGGGGTTGAGGCTGTTGGTATTCCTATACAATCGGCACATCAAGATGGTTAGGTTTTCAGTTATACGCACTGGCCATAATTACCCCCAAGAGAATAATGTTACAAGAGCGCCACAATATGGACGACGACGATACATATAAATATACTTACTGTATCTCATGTACCTCAAGTATTTATCTTTCTTTCAAGGTTTATTTTTTACATTCAGTAGTTATATTGTACGCTCCAAAAGCGAATCTTTGACATTAAAGTGCTCGGTGAAGAGTCCATTGATTGTTGAAATTGTGAGTTTCCTTCGGCGCGTTGGCACGTTGCTGGGAGCAGAATTTTTTACGTCGGTCTGGGTTTTTTAAGTTACAAGTATTCCGTTCTGTGTTGTATCCTTTCTTACGCCGACAACACTTAGACCTGAAATGGATTTTATAAATTTACCGCACTGAATATGTTAGCACAACGGCATCTTCTCAGAACTGTGCTAACCTCATCCAGATTACCAACAATGCGGGCGGTATTTTTTGCTGTTTTCTTCGTAGGCTATCCAAGGCGAATGTCAGGATATCTCGAAATAAGTCATTATCGCTTTGTCTTCCGTCCTTCCCAGTTCATACACAGTTATCTTCTCATTTTCTGTTCCGATGCTATATACCCTCTGAAGAAATACACCATAACAGACCTACGAACTAACCAAGCTTGAAGAAGGACCACAGGCCTGCTTCAGTAAATAGGTGAAAAAAACTAAAACACTAATCACCAACAAATGCACACAGAGAGTTTTATCATCAATGGTAAAAATCGTGTGTTACGATTAATGATAAAACTCTCTTTGTGCATTTTTTGTTGATTAGTGTTTTTGTATAATATAGTGCACGGACATGGAACACATGCAAGGAGAAAAAAAGTGAAATGTCACAAATGGCAGCCGTTGTATAGAATGGTGCCCACGTTGCAGGTAGACTGCACACCGCCCACGTATGTGATATGTCTATTGCAGAAACGCATAATGCCATCCCCTGTGAAGCTGCACTCTGCTGTCACAAGCAGTCTTATTAGCACAGAGGAAGCCTCCGTACGCTGAAAAAACGGTGCAAGCGGCAGAACAGAATTCGGACATACAGGCCTGCACTATATGCCAGATGGTGGAGGTGTCTGAACTCTTTGTTCTTTTTATGTGGTGTGTAAATATCTGTTGCTCACATAATGTTCAGTACTGAACAGTGTGGTACCTTTTTATTGCTTAAATTGAGGTCGTCTCTTAAGACGTCCAAGCGACTTTCGTCCACAAATGGCATACCTACACTTTGTGGGTGACCAAAATCAGCCATTGTTCGAAAGAAAAGTTCATGTTTAAATAATCTGCTGATCTCCACAAGGGAAATTCTGCGACACAGCACACATTTCACCTTATTGCCTCACTACCGGAGCGGAATTCTCTTGCACTCGCCTAGGTAAACTTGCAAGTACGCGTATTCATCAAACTCGTGCCATTCCTGAACCTACTGAGACACTTTCGATTGTGGCGCATTTAGCTGTTTACTTAATGAATGGTTTTAAACACCACACTGACTTAACTGGTTTTGCAGCATCATGTGTCCTTGAAACTTTACCCATTATAGTTCACAGATGCATTTCAGTGTCTGTGTGTACTGAAAGTTTTGGTTCATATTTATGTCATGCGTTTTCTCTTTTATGTTATACATAAAGTCATATGTCTTGGTGTTTCTCTGTTATGTTGCGCGTACTGTCGAAGAGACTGCATTTTGCTAAATTGCTATTTGACATTTTTGACGGTAGGTAGTGAAAGGTATGAAGGTCTCTAGTGGCACAATGGTTGCAGTAGCATGTTTCATTAAAATTCCTTTGATTGCGAAGTAACCAAGTACGGAGACACGTACGGACGGACAAACGGACATGGTAGATCAGTCTGTATTTTCTCGTAAAATAAAGAAGTAAGCTAGAACGGTTAACGGCTGTCTGCAGCAAGGGTCTGTGCTATCGAGACCCATCTGTAAAATGTTGATGTGAAAGTTTAATGAAATTGCTCGAGTGTCAGTTCTGTCCGACACCACTCACCATTCGTGATCTCACACATCTGGTTCTGCACCACTGCGGGATGCTGGTTATCAGCTGCGCCGTCACCTGCAGTAAGAAGGCAGATGTTTAATTCTACTTTTCTGATAGGGTAACGTGAATGCAAGATCAGTTTTAAGTTTTCAGATTAAAATTTCCATATACTTTTTATCTCCTTTTAACGGTCTACTTTCCAGGACCAAATATTCGGTGGAAAGTGCAAGTTGTGGATTTTCTGTCTGCGTGATTTTCTCCATTTTCATATTACTTGTTCCCGTTCGTTCCACGTACTCTCTGTAGCAATTTATTTTCGCATGTCATGAAAGAACTCCCTAACTTTAATTATGAGAACTTCAAAAGGAGAAAATTAACTTTTGTGAAAATTTATACTTCTAACGGAAAAATATATAGGTATATGTGCAAGTATCTGGGCTCCAGTCCTGTAAGTTGAAGGATATCTGACGTATCCCTGCACGTCACTTTCTTGCAGGGCATCGAATGTGGAGTGTGTTCCGTTTTCAGCCTCGGCTTGTTGTCGAGATGTAACGCATAAATGTCGACTATATTACGGACGAACCAAGAAACAAAGAAGTTCGTGTGCCAACAGTGATACCTCTGTATTTATAACTATAAACTATATTTTAATAAAGAACACTGTAAAATGCACCTATACTCCTTGCCATGGTTTACGTAATAAAAGTACATAATTTGTCCCTTATGGGATGACACTAAAGGGACGAATGAACACCGGAAACCCTCAGGGTTTGCAGTACTCATCAGTCTTATGTCAGTCACCGTGCGTGTGTCCGCGTGTGGTTGGGTGCAGTGGAGACAGAAGCAGTGTAGGTGGCCGTCAAATGACGAAACATGAGTGAGGGTTTCTAATGAACTGGTTGCATTGGAAGGAAGGTTTCAAAAATTAAAGTGTTTGTTCTTTTTGCCTTATCAATAAGCGGAAGTATTTATAACAAATTATTTTAATATTTCAATGATATGAATAAACTTCATTCGATTCTTGTGCCTAGTAGAGGCTACACATCCTTTCAGTCGTATAAATAGCTTTTTATTTACTAAGCATATCAATTTATTTAGAGAGTTTAATTTCTAATCAAATAGCAGAATTAAGGTCTCGCTATTTTCCACAAAATATGTGTGGCGTGTAGAAAGAAGTTCCAAATATGAGAGCAAATTAAGCTCGACACGTAACCAGTTCTTGATTCACATTTCATATTTAGAACTTCGCCTGTAGCAGTTCATTCTCACGTCTCAAATTTATATTTTTCTTAAGACAGTTATTTACAAATTCTTCCGGAAATACCTCGAAATATCTATAATATTAAATAAAATCAGGCCAATCTAATTTCAGTATGAAATGGATTTCTTCGAACGCTAAAATCTAGGGCAACCACATAGGATCCCGGTTGTAATTCCCACTTTAACAATATCCGAATTAAGGAAACCCAACTATGGCATTAATCAAGTGAATTTATTCTGCCATAATAAAAACCCATTTTATCAAATGGCTCCAAAATATAAATAGGCTATGCGATGACTGCAAGAACAGGTTCTGAACAAGAGCCTTAACATAAGCCCTTTTGCCTTGAAAAATTATTATGAACGGGACACATGGACTGCCGAAAAGCAATTTATGTTCAAAATTTGCAACTGGAAGGAGTTTTTAAATGGAAGTTTTAATACATTGCAGATGATAATATGAAGGCGTGTTGAACATTGGCAGTCTTGTGTGGAAGGATAAATTGTTTACAGCAGATGTAATCAAGTAGTAGTGGGTTTTCACCCCAGTTTATTAAATTATTTAAGTTTTGTAGTTCTAAACTCATGTGATGCGTACTTCGTAAAAGGATTTTAGGATACTGTGTGGTGTTATCAGCCACGAAACAGGAATTTATTTCGCCGCGCTCTGTAAACGTAAGTTCCCAAATATTCCCCTATATCGCTTGCTTATTTAACATCTACTCTGAAGCAGTCTGTTAGTCAAGCATGCTAGGTAATATTTGCTGTTACATTGCCCTTGTAGGGGAGACCGGGTTTAGTTGGCTACACGGGTAAGTTGGCAAACCGTTAATATCTCGCTTCTCCTTTGTAAGAACGCAGCACCTGTGGGGCAGTATGAAGAGCTACATCTTTCATTGGAGGGAAGTTGGCAATGTGTTGACAGCTGTATCGGAAGCAAAATTCCATTGTATGTGTTTTGCACAACGCCGAGTAATTTTACAACAGTTTGGTAAATCCGTATTATTAAGAAGGCTGCTAGGGATTTATCTGAACTAAAAGCGTGTAGTTACGTAGTATATATGTGGCAATATGACTGAGAAATAACAGCGTTCCTTGTGCATTTAATCTCAGAGGAAACTAACCTCAAAACTGAAAGTTCGTGTTGGGCCTAGTTGGCACACTTGCTATGGGGCAAGTTGGCTCACCGTACCACCTTACTCCGCAGTCAACAGTGCAGTATTCTATACGCTTCTTATTACTTTCATCATTTCAATGTTGTTTAAGGAAATATAATTATGCCAAGATCGTGCAAAAGAAATCTGAAATGGCAAGCATTGCCCCCAGATACAGTTCTTCGAGCCGTTAGGGCACACAGAGTAGAAAATAGGTCGATTAGAAGTTAGCAAGAGATTTTGGAATCCAGTTTTTCTCTCCAACGAGATATTGCAGCAGAGCTTTTGAAGATATACGGAATTTCACAGAATCCGACCTTCAGTACTGAGTACAAGAAAACTCGCCAGTCGAGTTCACGTGTGTTTCTGCTGTACGGTATAAATGAAGAGGGAAATAAATCAAAAGTGCTCTGTAGTTTTATTTTTGATAAATGGGTCGCTACATAAAGTAAAATGTTCTTATATCTTTCACCATATTTCTCATTAACCCTTTAAAGACGAAGCGTATCTGTTTTATATAAGGACTCAGTGCGTGCCGCGCTGTAAACACTCTCCTCTTCGGTTATAAAAACCAGTCTCTTAATGTTTTATAAGGCAAAAGTTGCTGTTTGTTCTGAGATCCGTACAAAACACATAAACGCAATGTGGGCACCACGTAGAATTTTTTAACGTTAAAACTGGTGGTACGTAAAGTTACTGCTAGGCTTTAAAATATTAATTTTTAAAAATAGGATAAGTGTAATTTCTGCGCGTTTGTTCACTGATTGTGATTAAGAAAACTCAGAGAAATCATTGTAAATGGCATCAGACATCTACTATGGCTTGTCTGCAAGGGAGGTGAGAAAGTTTTCTTTTGAGTACGCAATGGCGTTAAATATAAATATCCTTGAAGGTTGGAGGGATACTAAAATGGCAGGCACAGAATGGTTTGCGAAGTTCTTGAAAAGGCGTACGTCTGATTCATTGCACAAACCTGAGGCAACAAGCATCAGTAGAGCTTAACAAGACTGATGTTAATGCTTTTCTTTTGTAAATCTGAAAGAAGCGTTTGGTCGTCTGCGGCTTGGTTCGGGCGACATATGGAACATGGACGAAACGGGCATAAAAACGGTGCAGATATATGACAGAGTTATTGCGCGCCGTGGTTGCAAATACATAGAGACACTAATGTCCGCTGAACCTGGAAAATTAGCAACTTCAGCCCTGGACGTTTCAGCGGCAGAAAACACAGTGCCGCCATGTTCTATTTCCCCTAGGGTGAAATTTCGTGCCCATTTCTTGAATGGTGTTCCTGCAGAGATTCAAGGTGATGGTAATCGTCCTGGATGGATGCAGGCGGAATTATTTGTGAAGGCTGTGAAACATTTTTTTTTCCCTATGTGAAAATTTAAAGAGAACGACCAGTAGTTCTCCTTTGGAGAGTCATGATTCGCATTTGTCAGTTGTTGCAGTCGATTGCTGTAAGGAAGACGGTGTGACAGTTCCCTCCTTCCCACCTCATTTTAGTCACAAGCCGCAACCTCTTGATAAGAGTGTCTGTGGGTCACTAAACCTATGTCAGTCGTGCATGTGAATCATGGATCACAAACCATGCAGGAAGAACGATGACGATTTACGAATGACCTGCAATTAACAACATGTCTCTCAACTTTACAGCTACTCCTGCAAATATCGAGGCTGGATACCTGGCCACTGGAGTTTTTCCCTATAACAGAGATGTCTTTGTTGATGAGGATTTTCTGTTCTCCTATGTAAGACAGACCAGCTCCAGCCACAGACACTGCAGCATCGAGCTGCAGCAACGGAAACATTAAACATGATGGGTCTGCAGGACCAGACCCTTCAAGAATTCATTCTCCCGAAGCAGGTCCTTCCAAAAGAACACATGCCAAAACAAATCCTTCCTCAAGCACGTCCTTGATCCCTGAACTTGTCCGTCCTTTTCCCAAAAGCAAACGCTACTAGAAACAAAAGATGTGTAGCAATCCTGACTGATACACCGGTGAGAGCAGCCTTCCGAGATGCGCAGAAATTGAGACAAGTGACAAAAGGAAAAAGAACATCAGAAGCAAAGCAAGAGGCGCCTTTTGATAACCCTGAAAGAGATTCTAAGGAGAAGAGGAAAATAGTGAGGAAAATTCAGACTGCTCAGACGAAAATGGTGGGGAAACATTTTGTTTGGTTTCCATGGACACATACTGCTTTAGTGTAGCGGGGGAAATATGGGTTCAATGCACCCCGTGCCAAATGTGGGCCCATGAAAAATGAACTTCTGGCGTTTCCTGGGGATATATTTGTCCCAACTGCAAGTCGGATGTATCAGATGAAAATTTCTGCAGTTTTGTGGACATATATATCTGTACCGCTTTTCATTTTCCAATGTAATTTGTAATGTTTGTCCTTAGTTTTTACGGACTGTAAATCAGTTTCATTATGTTGTTAACAGTTAAATATTTTAGCGTCGTTCACGCTGCCCTGGAATATTTTTGACCACAATAATAAATCAGGCTCTATGTGCCTACCTACCCCATCATATGTGCCAACCTACACCATATATGGGGCAAGTTGGCACACGCGCAGAGGTTAGAAGAAGTTCATTTTTCTTGGATTAGTTGTTGATATAACTTCTTCATTATATTTTCTTGCATAGTCTAAGAATGACACGTGCCACCAGTACCATGTTCTTTTTTGTATCATTTGTATGAAAATTGTAAAAAATTAAGAAATGAAAAGTGTGCCAACTAAACCCGGTCTCCCCTACTGCACTCGGTGGAGGCCTTCAGCGCAGAGAATTGACGGTCGGTGCTTTTGGAAGGATTTGCAGAAAGTTTGAATTATATTTTGCGAGAGGCATTGGTATATATGTAGTAATTTCGTGACTTGTACCCCTTCTTCAGACATTATGTGATTAGTACAAATAAATTAATTTGGACACGTTGTATGGTTTGACCAACACCTATAAATAATTTAGTTTGGACAACGTGAAGAGAAAAGTCTTTTGGGATTCCTAAACGTATATGCGAATATAATATTAAAGTGGGTGTTATATATGAACGGACTGTGGAAGCTTACAGGACCTATTTGGCTAATGAAAAATCGAGCCATAAACTTTTGTGAACACGGCAAGAAAGTTTGTTTTAGTTATAGTTTGAGTAGAGTTTGATTTATTTGACCAGCTGAAAGACAATCATTTTTAAATCAAATATTACCGTGCGCTTAACCTTTACAGTCAAATTTTTCTGGTGGAGCCCAATATTCTACAGCACGCAGGCCTTAAGTTAACACATTGAAGCACAACTGAAATGTCCAGTGGGTCTTTTTCAGCCGCATTAAGAAGTTATATTCACTGCGTTCATCGGTAAAAGGGAGATATTCGGTCAGGTTACAAACACTGAAATTTAGAAACCGGAAAATCTGCGCTTTTGGAATTTATTGTAAAATCAGTAAAAGCCGCTTATGAACATCATTATACATGCACGATTATTGTTAGTTTTCTGTTTTTAATCCTTCAAATTGCAGCATTTGTTTAGGCGTTAAAAACAAAACCGCTTAAACATTTTCTCAAATTGCTGCTGCGGTTTCTTAGCCTGGACCTTCTTTTTGATGGTAAAGAAAAAAAAGGTAAAGCAGTCCCATTACAGGCCTGGACAGGCCCACAGGGTTCCAGGAGGTTGAGGATCCCAGATTTCTAGGCAATCGGCACATGAAGGTGGTAATGTTGTCAGCCCTACGCACCGGCCACCTTTACCCCCCAGGAAATATTCCTGGTACTCATTTCTGTTAGAGGCTGAGTCGACCCCAGGGCCATAGTGCGACAGACAGGATTATGCCAATGAAAAAATCCACTGACACCATCGGGAATCGAACCCGCGACCTGCCGGTTTCTAGCGCGGTGCCTCAACCAACTGCGCCACCGCGGCCCCCCTTTTTTTTGATGATATAAAATTATTAAAATTTAAAAGAAATACATTAACTTATATTTGAAATGAAGAGGCAGTTGTGTTGGTATTGTGCAGTTCATGCAGAGAATCACACACACAAACACACACACATTTCTGTATATTAACAACTTCAGAATCTATCGTGTGTGTTGTGTAAACATTTTTATTGTTTGATTGATTCAGTGTTTGGGTATTTTATTGATTTATTGGTAGAGGGATCGTAAGGAGGACTAAGGACTAACTGGCCATTATTTTTGTGTGTGGTGCAAGTGCGATGTATATTCCATTACACAGAACACATGGCCGGCCTAAAATGTATCCTTTCACATGAATTGCACAGAAGAAACAAGAAACCGTCGCAAATTCAAAATACATGTCTCTTTAGAAAGGTGCTGCGGAAACTAATGAAGGCCTGTTGATGAACAAAGTCACAAGTACGGTGCCCCTGTAAATTTCACACTACTACATTTTTAGCACAATTATCTCATTTCTGATGACTAAATAACATTAATTTAGGACGTGTAATAGTATTGATAGACAAATGTATTAATTATAAGTGCAGAGTTCTTCTGGAGAAGCCAGTTATCGCTCAGCTACTCGAGAAAATAATCTGCCTTTAGGAATTCAAAAGGCAGTAAAAGTGGTAGATTAGTCTTCCGTTTGTTACACCATATCCACTGTTAAATAGTTACCAGTCACATAGTGGGAACCTCAGATCTCGTGTCTGTTACCGCGTACATAGAAACCCACAAGAACTAATGATTTTTTGAAAAAATCTACATAAAGAAAGGTATGTCCTTTTCCACTGCCTTATCCAACATTCAAATCACTGGAGCTGCATTTCTCTACGACCTGAGCCGTTCACCAGTTTTTATCTGACGCAACTGTAGCAGTCCGAGAAGCCACCTGCTTGAGACATGAAAAGTAAAATGATTCTGTCAAGGTGTTAGATACGTTATGACACAGCCGCCATTTATAAACAGTTCCTTCCATACGTGAAGCCGTGTGCAGAAAAGCTATAGCCTATTCTGTTTTAAAAGTAAAAATGATATGAGACCGTCGGTCGTATATGTATATGTGCAAATATTACAGATATTTGCACCGTTTTAAGTAAATCACATCATATCAAACAGATCTTATGACAGCACTTACTAGAATGCACCTCTGCTACCCGAAAAATACAATGACCACTTAGCATAAATGTGTTTAATTTTCATAAAATATATGAGAAATTAAATGTTGTGCATCTTGCGTGCGGTTGTTTATTACATAGATTTATTAATCACCGAACTACAGCACAACTATTTTTCAGTCTCCAGCATGTTTCGGCCTTAATTCTTCGGCCATCATCAAGGAGAACATTTCTCTAGACAACAAACAGCACGTGACAAATCGCTGAATGGCTGATTATTTTCACATACTGTGATAATCACTATCATATGCTAACATCTTTTATGGCAAAATCAATGTTAGTATATTAAAATATTAAACTTTTGTTATATAAAATTGTTGATTGTGAACAGCAATTAAAATCTGTTTGCAAACATCTAGGTCCTTCTTGTTTCCAAACATGTGGGAAGAACCCCTGTCTGTAACCACGGTGTGCGGTACACAAGTGCCAAATGTGAACTCAGTACTCTGTACTAAGAACAGAGTTGGCACCTGTGTAATCATGTGCGGTATTTCTTTGAACTCTTTGGCACGTTTTGAAGAAACTTTAAACCAAAGATCAGCAGGCTGTATGTGAGTCGCCTTTCATTGTTTTGGAATTGAAAGTAATTACAGTTCCACGCCCTTCTGAAAATAATATAAATCCATATAAGATGTAAATTATTACAGTGTGTTCAACAAGCTGGCTAACAGAAAGCATGTCGTCAAATGTTTAAAGTGCACATGGCTTCAGTTAGAAACGATGAGTTGATCTTCAGAATTATAATTAGCTACATAGAGGCATGTTAGGAAATGAATATTTTTCCAAAAATAAACAGAAATTAAGGAATTAAAAAATTTTCTCTCATATTTTAATAGCTGAAGTAGGGTAGGCCGGAATGTAAGTTTCCTCTGTCACTTGTTCAAAAGGGCTGGCTCTTTCCTTGTTACAAAACAGTACACTCGTTCATTATTGTGCAGTGTGTTCTAACAAGGAGCGTGCAAAAAGACAAAACTTCTTGAAAATATAATTTGCTGTCATGAAAGAGCCTTTTTTAAAAACTGGACAGAACTCTGATAACAATGATTCAGTTTGTAGGCTGCAATATTGTGTTTTCTAGGCGCCTATTGAAAAAAAAAATTGTTTCGTATGTTAGAAAATACCAACCTGTGAATGTGTAAAATCAACTTCAGTGGCAAACACGCTTCGGGTCTCATTTCTTATCTTTGACAGAGCAGTTGTCGCCTGCACAAATATTTGCAAGTTGCGCTCTTGTTTTAAATTAGCTTTCTGATTCTCTGCCACAATCAAATTTACAGCACCGTCTCTAGTGACGATTGCAACACAATTAATTTTCTTACAACAACGTAATTAGACGACACAAGTGTGACGTATTTCCGAATTTTGCTTTCATTGATGTAATAATGGTAGGAGCCGCAAATATATCATGACTGTCAGTGTTCATAAACTTAAAATTTTATGACTAATTTTATCCTATTAATTAAATGGATCTAGGAGTACGACTGGAGAATAAATTTCATTTCAGTGTCACCCTAAAAAAACTTTTTATTCCAAAAGTATACGAATTATATCCATGCATCCTTCTACATACCTTAGGGTTACCATACGCCCGAGGTTTCCCGGACATGTCCTACTTTTCAGGCTTCAGAATTGAGTCCTGGGGGTATTTTTAATTGTACGTAGTACAACCCTGTCTGGGGTTTTGGCCCTTGTCAACAGTCACACTCAGTTTTTCGGTAGTCGCTAAGTACGTTACAGTTCATAGTTCTCGCAGGCAACATTTCAGTTTCAAAACTTATTCGTAGAGTCAATTTCGGTCGTTCCGGACGCATGCTCGCACAAGCCGGTTCCGGGCTTTCGTTTTGAACTGTGTGCAGTGCAGTGCACTGTACGCTGTGCGCTGTGTGGTTCGTGAGTCGCTTTAATCGCGTTCTTACAATGGGGATAAGAAAATGTAAATTCCTGGAAGAACAAAAAGCAAATACGGTATTCGTGTTTCCGAAAGGGTTGCCAAAAGTGGAATTCCGAATGCTGGCTGTGTAAAACAGGAACTTACGTGTCTGTGGCGGACAAGGGTGTTCTTGACATTCGAGCCCACGTGGAATCTTCATTTTCGACTAAAATTGGGAAACCCCCTTTGCCGCTGATATATCCTCTGTTTTATGGTCGATAAGTGGGAAATGTTCTCTTTTCCTTCGATGGATATATGGTAACCCTAACATAACTGCATATACTGTATACTGAAGAGAGTGTGTGTCCAAGACAAAGGCAACTGGCACCCATATGCAATGTAATAATGCATAAAACGATGGAAATAATGTTCAGACACCCGTAGACAAGTGCTTGTCAACGGGTGGTGCGCCTACTGCTGGCGTCAGGCAAAGGGTCGTCTGATGCTACGCGCAGTCATTTTGGAATTATCCTTTTTTTCATAATTCAATTTGAAAGCTGTTAACTACATTACTAAAAGTGTTTTAATGTATATAAAAGGAAATAACAGAGTTTATAAAGTACAGGGTGCGGCAAGAAAACCTGACTGTTTTCAAAAAGAAATATTCAATGACTTTTCGTCTGCTTGTTTAACAGTCGTTATCATTGAAGAATTGAATATATGCCAGTTTATGTTTTTAAAAGTTTGTCTCTCAGATGTCTCCCACCATTTCTCAAACACTACTCGAAACTTCCTCTAAGTTTTCCCATCACCAGACGAGTTATCTGCCCCAGGACTGCTGCAATTTCTTCCTTTATTCTCTGCTTAGTTCCTTGATGGTTTAGGCTTAGAGTTGGAAAATGTACTTTTGAGATACCCCCATAAAATATAACCATAGGCGACAAGATCATGTGAACGCACACCATTGAACATCGCCGCCTCGAGGACAGTTGAGTTGTGGAAACATTTCACGAAGAATACCCACTGATGCCCCTGCTGTATGGGCTGTTGCCCCAGCTTATTGGAAACACAGTGGAGAGAAATCGATTACACGACGACGTAACTCTGGTTCACAGAAGTTGCGTAACATTTCCACATGGCGCTCGAATCTCACAGCAACCGCTGCTCCTTCTTTGTCTTCAGTGAAGTAAGGACAAGGACACCAACAGACGCGATCCCACAACAGACAGTCAATTTATCGCTGTGGACAGGACGCTGATGGAACTCTAGCGGATTTTCTGGTGCCCATTAGCGGTGATTCTGTTTGTTCAGAGAACCAGAGAAGCGGAAATGTTTTTCATTTCTCACCTGATCTCTCCGCCCGTGATTACTTTTTATGGGGATATGTCATAAGTAAATTTTAATCTCCAAGCCTGGAACCTTCGAGTAACTAAAGAGGAGAACAAAGCAAGAAACTGAGCAATCACAGAAGAGGTGATTCGTCGGGTGATGGAAAATCTTCGAGGAAGTTTGGAGCAGTGTTTGAGAAATAATGGGAGACGACTGAGAGACGTACATTAGACAGTATAGACTGGAATGTATTGAGTTCTTCAATGACAGTAACTGTTACATGATAAGGTGAAACGTCATTGTGTCATTTCGCTTTGAAAACCTTCAGGTTTCTCTGCCGAATACTGCGTACAAAATACTACCTTATTTTTCACATATGAGTACAGATGTTCCTCTATCGTCTAATCGCGACTGCCGACGAAATAAACACGTCAAAGGGCGGGCAAGACCTAAGGAACGGGGGGCCGCAATATATAATTGTTCATTTCGGCTGTTCAGTTTCATGCCGAGCGGAGGTCACTATATTACCCCACCGCCACAGACGCTTGCAGTATCATTACCTGATGGTTCGAGGGGAGGCAGCAGGAAGGAAATAAGCAAATATTTTGGGAGAGGGAGTATCTAAATTCTGCTAATCCGAAATTAAATTGACTTGTGGCAGTAGCAAGCAAGGGACAAATTGGATATTTGCCAAGAGATTTTACCATCAGTCTGAAACAATTATTAAGCCTGTGATCGTTGTGATGATTATTATTAGTACATACATTACAGTTATTAGAAAAAACACTCCTCTGCCATGAAGACTTTTCATTCGATTTCCTGTTTTATTATTTTAACATTTTAATAGTGCATTACATGTTGACACAACTAATGAAAACTTCACATTGAATTAAATTAGAAAAGCAAAAAATGCCTGTTATTAAAATTGTATTTACCTTGTAGGGTTAAATGTTTTCTCTTCTTACAGCAGCGTGTGAAAGAAAGGTTGAAAAATTATTGATATAGGCAGAAATATCCATAACCTTCCCGTAAAGAATCAAGATCCATTAATGCCTACGATTTCAGGCAAAGCTTCTCTATATATTTATAAATTTTTATTTGTAATATAATTGGTAAAGAGTCGAGAAATTAAACTGTATCTCAATTTTATTTGGAGTACACATTGAGATGTCAAACTGTTAAATGCGGAAGTACTTGTAGAATCATCTACGGGAAGAAGTTATGTTTAAAATGAAATGTCTTCAGAGGCTTTGTAACACACGTCAGATATAAGTTGGTTGATGCTTGAGACTTCTAAGGTAATCAGATTCTGTGAGTGTCCAACTCGGCCAATACTAGTCTGAAAATGTACTACATCTACTGGTCTTTTCAAGTTGATATTTTAAAGCAGCAAAAATAATGAAAAATTTTTTCCTGTGGGAAGAATAGAACATACGAAGCCACTTGACCGACTGTCGTTAGAATCTCGCTCATTAACGTCAGTACAGGGGTTTCACGCTTGATTGCACTGCGTATCGGCAACCCTTAGACCCGATACACAATACAGAGACAGTCACGTTCCTGTCAAGATGCAGATAAATGTTTTTCACTGTGTCTGGAGAGGAGTGTCCACACTAGCAGTCACGTTCAAATCACGAATGGATTCATTTAAATGGAGGCGAATTATAATTTCCCTGAAAATGAGTGAATCGTGAGGGCATCACTACTGTGAATTGTGCCTGTCTGTTTAATACGTGGAAGAGGCTGTAACACTTGCCTGTATTTTCCATCCTTTGTAGATCGGAGTACTTCACCTGCTCGGGCAATTTCTCTTTGTTGTTACCGTTGTAGGTTGCAGACGTCCTCCCAGGAATTTTTGCCATTCTTTTACGTTCCTGAAACAAAATATATGTGCATCAAAATCCGTTACTTGAACCGTCTTAATAAAGTAAAAACATAAATTCCTCTTTACCTTAAGTTTTTCCTGTATAATTGGGTATAGTTTTTTTGCCCAATTGTAAAATATATACCAATATTTTAACTTGAGGAAAAATTCACCTCCCATGTTAAACTTTTTGACCAGACATGCAGGAAATACATTCGGATATATATCTGCATGTCTACAGGTGTCTTTTCCACTTGTCTAATTTCGCAAAATGTTGCGAAATTAAGCAAATATTCACTTTAAACTACAAAATATTTGAAAATTATGTAGTTTGAGATTTCTGGCACGACATTCCCTGCTGAAAGTCTCACTGATGCAGTTTCCGTTCTTTAGTCTACTCTCGCTGTTGGCAGTACACAGGCATAAGGAGTCTGGTGTGACAAGTAAAGTTGTCCCTTCACGCCATAAAGCCAAATGTGGGGGTTCGTGTTATAGCTCCACTCATTCTTAACCTTGGCGTTATCTGGCGTGAGTGGTCAGCTTCAGTCGCCGGCCGCTTTATTTGCGCGGAAAGAGCCCCTGGTACCCATTGAACAGCAGGCTGGTGGGCCCCAGTCCCGGTCTGGACGCTTCGGAGAAGGGAAAGATCTCTCGCCTTCGCGTGCAGTTGAAACACGATTCCTTAGTCATGCTGTCCGTACCGTAGTCATTGTACCGGCTCGCTCCGTAAGAAATTAACTGTAGTCTTTACAAACAGCACCGCTACTGACCTTTCTTTTAGGGAGATATATGGGCTCCCAGTCATGCATTGGTTATTTAACACGCCTTGTAGTTTGGGGTATTCGAAGCACCGTCAGTTACGTTGAAATGGACCGGTTGTTTTAACCCACAAAACTTGTAATACATTAAGGGAGGGTAATGTTTTAATGTAAATACGAAGCAGTGCTTTCTGTGCTTGCCGAAGTTATCCTTTCGAACATTTTGATTTATCCTTCAGTAACAATTATCATGAATGACTTACGTTCTAATGGATTAGGCTGCCTGGTATGTTATAACTGATAATTATTCTTTAAATTCTTAATAATTCTGAGGCTTGGTTTGGATCCTTAGAGAGGATATCGTCCTATCGGAAAAATGCTTAAAATATAGCTATGCGGTTTTAAAGTAGTTTTAATTTCCATCAAGACAACCAATTTGTTATGTTCTGTAGATGTGCGGCTACATGTTGTAACGAGTAGTGGTGATCCTCAGACCATCAGCATGTATAGAAATTAAAATTACACTTGTTATAACAATTTTAATTTTACGTATTTTGACAGCCTACGGATGGCCGCTGATTTGTTTTAACATGTAGCCACATATCTACGGAACATAACAAATTAGTTGTGTTTATGGCAGTTGAAAACTGCTTTGTAATATATACAGCACAACGGGATGTCCAAGATAAAAATTATGCAGATTTAAATCGAGACATTTAATGTTGGAAATTATATTTATTACTGGCCACACCGCAGTCGTAATTTATTCTGTTTGGAGAGGTTAATTTTTATCCCATGCGTATGAAAAATACGTTAAGCTCTAAGACTGAATATATTAAATTAGCATTGCCATAACTGTCTGCACATTTACTGCGTATTATACATATTTCGCTTCTTAATGAACGTCTCTTTTCAAGGGATCAGCTTCAATATCAAGCGTTTTCTGGCATCATGTTTGGAGAAGAAAAGGGGGGGTATTCAATGGTAATTGATTCTACACGACTCATCCACCGTATGTAAGATCCATATGTGTTCACATTATTTGGTGTTTATAGATACTTTCCTTTCGTTACTGATTATACTTGTTGCGGGGGATTTTTATTTCAAATTTTGGTAAAATAATAGTCCCAGTTCACGCCATGGAAACATATGGCTAACTGGAGCTTTGCTCCTTTCTTTCTTAAACTCGGCAGTAGGAGGGAGTGAGTGGCCAGACTCACGCTCCACCCGCTTTACCACCGGGGGACGGGCTTGCGCAATACATTTAATGGGAGGCTGGGTGAGGCCCAGTTAGGACACTACTGAAAAGGTGGCCTTATGATCTCTACAGAAGTATAAACTGAAGGAAAGGTTAAAGTGTGAGGTTCTAACATGTGGAGCGATGTGACATTAGTAATTGAGGGGACAGCATTATAATAGATAAAACACTTCCTTTTTTAATGTTGTAACAATATTATTATCGGTACTACCCCTAAACCCCCTTGAAAATTGAAAGGTAGTTGCTGGCTGTTCTAAAAATATTTACTGAATGTGCGGCATAAACATTATTAAGAAAACGATCTCTACATGTACAAAGTGCGTGAAAAATGCCTAACCTCAAGAAAAGTCCGACCAGTTGGAATAAGAAGTTACGGTATGTAATCACATGTTACCAACATCAGACAGCAATTGTCTTCGAATACAAGACTTCCAACTTTTTATGTATGCCTGATACTTCAGTGAAGCTGAGTTACTCAAATAACACCCTGAAACAAAATAATTCGGAAGCGCTGTACGATGGAAACCGTTCGTTCCTGTCTACACACTGCCCACTGAGTTTCTGAGATACTGCATTAGGCTCCCTGTTGATAAAGAGATGACGTCACGTACAATATGCATCTTCAACACGACTGCAGTTGAATGGGGTTGGAATTAAACCTCAACTGTTAGTGTTTATGTGGGTGTTAGCACACAGTTCCCAATAACGGTAAGAATGTAGGACATATGGCTAGGCAGTTGGTCCGGAAATCTTGTTTTGCTGCCGTTTGGTCAAGACAATAAGCTAAGCTGATTTACTTTAGAGGCAACAGTTTTACGAAACACCGTTGATATAATCCTAACATTTTAATGAAACATTACATTGTTTTAATGAAGGCTTTTATAGCTGTATCTCAAATTATCGCTTAAGTCAACATGATTATATTTGTGAAACTCCGTGTTTACCTTTGCCATTTTTTATCAAAGCCTTGGTAATGGCCCACCTGCGTCCAAACACCTTGCACATAACGATAAAACAGTTGCAGTAACCTGTCTCAGTGTGTGCTGTGGGTCTGCTCTAATAATATCTTGTAAGGCTTTTGGAAAAGTAATCAAATTTAGATGACTTAAAGATACAGAGGTAAAAGTTTAAATTTCTTTAATGTGCGACTGATAATGAATGCTTTATGAAAGAGCCGTGGGTTTGCTCTTTAATATTGTGTTAATGCGTCACATGACGTGTTCGCTTCTTGTGTTATAAGCACAGCCTACAGTACAGTATTGGAGAGAGAAACTGGAAAGCCTGAAGGGGATAAAGCAGACGGTACTGACCAGATCTGGTAATATTTCCTGTACGCGCTTTCGTTCGTGTGGAGGCCTCAGGACTTCAACGTTTCCCTTCCTAAATCTGTGTACCTTTGAGTAAACTTCCCACTGGGATAGGTTTCCAGTGTTCCCAGCAGTGCAGATATTTTTCTCTGTTACGTCTTATATACATCTCTGAGACCAACTCTCTCTCCTGCCCAATGGGTATAGAAAGTTTATACCAAGGGTAAGTCCGCCGTAGCCTGAAGCTAAAAATTTGCTTGCGTAAACTACTGATAATCAGAAAGCACGGAGCCATCCGGCGTCATCCCGCGACTCATCGATTTGTTTAAATGGCGTGGTGCTTCAATAAGCGTATGAATATGTTTATCTTCCTTCATCTCTAAATGCCCACTGCCTTGAAGCTGCCAGACACAATCCTTGCACCTACGACGAAGAATCAGAGGGAAAGGGGTGCTGCTGTCTGCTGTCTAACTGTTGTCTATAAAGAATAGAAAGGTGTAATCGCTAGAGAGGGGAAACTTTCGAAAATATTCAGCACCACCAAGTGCCCAAAATTTCTTTCGTAAGCTGAGAAAAATTTAAAATTTAGGCTTAAGCGTGTATACAACCGGGAAGTCCCAGCCTTAAGACATGCATGATACAAACGTAAAGCTAGCGTTAATTCCCTGTGCTGTATGTGACTATTTTCCCTGATCACGGCCGAGCACAGACCTGTGCACTCTATAATGGAGATAACCTGAAGGCTGTACAATCCTGCTGTGTGCCGAGGTGTTGCATTGTTATTTATCGGCGGAAACACTGTAACACTAGTCACGAATATTGCTAGTAAGGTTGGTTCATTAGGGCACATTAATTATAAGTGCGGATTTGTATAATTCTTGCTCCCTTCGGAAGCCACGGTGATTTTTCTGACTTAGGTAAGTTTCTGAAGGTCTCTTTTAAGAGGGACAGCAGGATTGGAAATGAATCTTGGAATAGGAAGGAAGTACGAATCAGATGTGCCTGAAAGGCAGAATGGAGGGGAATAATTAAGATTTAAGTGGATCCTTTTGTAAGGTTTGTTAACTCAGTCTCATGCGAACATAGAAACGGGAGGGAAGATGGAGATTAATTATGAATTTCTCGATGATATAACCCAATACGAACTCTTAGCAAATACAAAAAACTGCAAGTGCAAAAAGCTTACTTTAGTATAAAGAATTTCAAACTCAGATGCTGGAAAAAACGTGAGGATTTTATGACTCTGAGAAAATTGAAACTGAAAAATGTTCTGTCAGTAGAGATGTCGGTGGGTGGATTATTGCACCGACGCTCAGTTACTCGTAGCGCCGTCGTGTAGTGAGCAAGAGGTAAATAAGCCAAGATCTGAGTGCCTGACAGTATCCTAAGGCTGACAAAGGTGAATGTTTTAGTAATAAGTACTGCAGCAGGATGTGAAAATATTGACAATCAAATCTGGCATTTGTGGAATAATATAGTAAGAATTGTGTTCATTTCTTTTGCCAGTTGTTTTCAAATCTGCACGTCCGCCCTTTTGTTAAATGGAATTTTTTGATTTGAAAAATATGTGTTACCTCAGAAGGCGAAGTTCGTAAAATTATTTAATCCTAGTTGAAGTGGCTTCAGTAGGGGCAGCAGTCACTGGAAGGGAAGGCCGTGGGCAATAGGAAATTTAGGCTCTCAGGAAACAGAGAACACTGGGAAGGTTTGCTGGAAGTACACTTTTGTAAAGCTGTCCGTTCTTGGCATCTCATAACTAAGCGTTTAGAGGACACAGGGAACAGTTATCTTCTAAGTAGCTCAAAATTCAAGACTATTTCTGTAGGTTCTGTGAAAGTGTTATCCAAAGCACGATAGAGTACATTATTCAAACCGTGCATTGTCATGAACCGTACAATATTAGAGACCAGCTACATGCAGCACTTGTCGAATATTTTAAGTATTTGCGTATAAGAAAATGACATTTGAGTTTTCTTCTTTAACTAAGAGTCACTAAGATAGCTAATAGATTGAAGCATTTTGAACATGAAGTTCTTGTAAATAACAATTAAAAATTTTACTTTCCATAACACAGAAAACACAAGGCATTCCGGTTGTAAATAGCAAGCGGTTAATACAGTTTAGGAGGACAATCACTCTATTCTGAGAACCTTACGGAACGCACAAATGCAACCTGTATGTGACGGGAAGCGCTGTTAGTGTTAAGGCAGGTGTTTCTGTGCTCCCCTACGTTAACGGCAGATTGTCATTATTGTTATCATCGAAATAATTGGTGATGGTTGCGTGGTAATTAAGGGGCTGTTAGACAGTGAACCTCTCTAATGGAATGTGACGCCATTTAGTGTAGTACAAAATTAAGACGTGTTGTCGAAGGTCCTGCCTTTATCCTCAGATTTCAATCTACCTCAAGGCGGAGAACGCATTCTTTCTAAACGTCGGTGAATTTCTACTCGCTACACGACTTCATATCCCGGAAGAAAGTACTGTTTCCTGTCACGTCCAGACCCTTCGCAGTTTGTGCTATTTACATGGTGTTTATGGGGACAGTTTGCCCAATTAAAGAAGAATTAAATTGTCGGAACATATAAAAATAAATTAGAAATTTTCACACTTTCTTTGGCAAACATTCCGAGAAAAACATTGGGCTAACTTAAAGATTAGATAGAAGGGTATTACTCCGTATTTTGAAATAACAGCCTGTGTGTTTGTGAACTGTACCGGCATGTCTCAGGAAGGATAGAGTCAAGGACGTTCCCTAAACTGACAGTGAAGTTTCGGGCTTCAAAAGAAATTACCTTCCGCAGGAAGTTAAGCAGGTCCCCTTGTGCGCAGAACTCCACCACAAGTTCCAGCCGACCAGCGCGCGTACAGTAGCCAATGAGAGACACGATATGTGGGTGACGGCCCACAGACTTCATCATGGCCATTTCTTGCCTGAACTGCCTCTGGACACGTATGGTCGAGTCCTCTGGTGAACACACCACAATATGCATTTCACTGATTTGCTGAAACAAAGCCCTTTGCACATGGGATATGCGTTTTTATTTCTCAAAGTTAACACATTTTGCCTGTAACGTGAATAACCATCCGATGCTAGAACATTCCGTTTATTATTAGAACAGTGGTATTTTACGTGGTGCTGTTAGAGATCTTACATACATACATACATACACACACCTACATACATACATACACACATACATACATACATACATACATACATACATACATACATACATACATACATACATACATACATACACACACACATACACACACATACATACACCCGTACGTATGTACGTACGTACGTACATACATACATACATACATACATACATACATACATACATACACACACACATACACACACATACATACACCCGTACGTATGTACGTACGTACATACATACATACATACATACATACATACATACATACATACATACACACACACATACACACACATACATACACCCGTACGTATGTACGTACGTACATACATACATACATACATACATACATACATACATACATACATACATACATACATACATACAAACACACACACATACATATTAATCAGAGCGGCCACAACTTCTCACGGTACAGCTAAACACATTCGGTTCGCTGCATGCCTGTTTGTAAATATTTGTTTCCTGGCCAGCAAGTTATTGTCACAACAACAGAAAGTCACAGAACGTAACAACTGCATCTCCAGTTACAAGTGCTGTGTAACACAGGCGCCTTGTACTGCTCTTTTGTTCTCAAATATACTGGCTTAACGTGAGCGACTTCTTCGTCATTTTGAGTTTCTGGTTTTACTCAGCCACCTTTTATTACTAACATACGAATTGCATACAAATTTGGCAAGACGTTACAGTGCAGATATTTCACTGCATATTCAACAATTTTATGTCATAGTTTTGCAATAGACTGTTAACGTGTACATCAGTTAACTGGATTACTACAACCAAAAGACACCCTTTTCCATGAAATGTTTATTTAAAATCCAACACGTTTCAGCTTAACAGTCATCTTCAGGGATAACAACAATATCATAGAAAGATCCTCAACGCTATTTCGTATTAAGACAAACACAAAAAGCAAGCAAAGGAGCGAGACAGCCTTGCGTATGGAGACAGACTGCATATGGAGACAGCCTTGCGTATGGAGACAGACTGCATATGGAGACAGCCTTGCGTATGGAGACAGACTGCATACGCAAGGCTGAACACGCTCGCTCTTTGCAGTACAAATATCACACGAAGGCGGGATGTGGGATGAGCCACAACACTGTGCCTCAGCACCAAATGGAGGGTGGAGATTGACGTCGTGGGGGAAACCTTCCACCTCACTACGACACAGTACCAACAGCACTTCTTTTTACACAGTTCGGGACACTCAGCTCTAGAGAACTGAATGGCTTTCTGTACGACTTTGCGGAAACCATTAATAGAAGATCTATACATATCTATATATAAAAAGAAATGACGCTTCTTAATATTATCTAGAAGGAGATCGATCCCGATCAATGTATATATCATTAAATCTTACATTTGAATACTTTATTACTTTCCTTAAAAATATATGTTATCCCTCTAACCTGTGATCATGTAGATATGTATTATATTTTATCCCCTTTACCTGCTTTTTACGTTTGGCTTAAGTAGTGTCTCTGAGCCTCTACCTACAGTACCGGTGTTACCCTGTAGGTGTTGTCAAAACGAAACGTGTTGCGTCGTAAATACAAATTTCATGAAGAATGTCTGCCTTTTGTTATATAATTTCATTGTGCGCCCTACCTGAAGTCGAGGAAGATGATCTGTAGTACAGGCTGTGAAGTATAAAGACACATTCTTTCATTCTAATTTGTTCAAATTTAACCATACGAAAAACTATTTTAAACAAAAGCTGAAGTTTGCAGCGACGTCAGTACTTCAGATTGCTATAAAAATTAAAGTCACCATATAACCCGCTACGAAGGCACACAGGGGGAGTTGGGGTATATCTATACTCTTTCTTTAACCTCGGCAATAGACGGGTTGGTGATCAATGCCACACCCCCATCCGCTTTACCCGCGGGAAAGAGACAAGTTATTGAATTTACAGGATGCTGTTAAGCCCCGGCGCCGATCTGCAGGCTTGCTGAAAATCGCGCCTCACCGGCATTCGATCCTCGGACCGTCCAGCCCGCAGAGAGTCGCTATACTGACTGCGCTATCGCAGGCTACCAGATTACTGTAAAGGCAGTCATAATATCGATCGGGAAATTCGACAGTTCTTTGGAAGTGAAACATCCGACCGGATACACACGACTTCCAAACCTTGAAGTGCATTTTATTCACTTGAAGCTAGGATTCATACAAATAACCGATTTGGCTGTTCTTATCCATTCGAGAAAGTACAAGAATTTTTAAGTCCTTACTAAAAAAATTCGAAACTGACCACTTGCATGAGATATTAAGGGAAGTAATGCAAGTAACTCTTTTGTAGTGCATTTAAGAATACCTCCGGTTGGGGGTCAGTATGCGTTTCCTTTTGTAGACGTAACTTAACCCTTTAAAGACGAAGCGTATCTGTTTTATACAAGGACTCAGTGCGTACCGTGCAGTAAACACTCCCCACTTCTGTTAAAAAACCAGTGTCTTAATGTTTTATAAGGCAAAAGTTGCCGTTTGTTCTGAGATCCGTACAAAACACATAAACGCGATGTGGGCACCACGTAGAATTTTTTAATGTTAAACCTGGCGGTACGTAAAGTTACCGCTAGGCTTTAAAATGTTAAAGTATCTGAGACGAAAGCCATCGGTTTTACATGACTCTGAAGACAACAGCTACAATAGTTATGGCCAAAACCTCTTAACATTTTGACTGCCACGTCTCGTAGTTTTCCGCCATGTTTGAGCACTCCTTTGCGTACGACGCCAAAGAATCCCTCTCCTAGCACATCTCCAAGGAGCAGATTCTTTGTCGCGATCTCCCACTTGGAATCGAAATAGAGTTCGCATTCCACAGAGCTGGAAGTTTCTCTTCCTGCAGATGGTGTCTGGAAGGAAAATTAACTACTTTAATATTACGTCCAATTGGCATTATGTTTATTTATCTGTGGATTTATATTTTAAGGATCTGTGACAAATGCAAAGTGACGGGATGAAAGCCATTTTATTTCTTTCAGAAATCGAATATTTCTTTTCGTCATTTAAAGTTACAACAGAGTTCTGGAGCCTAGTCAGTCGTCAAGCCAGGCTTCTTTCTTTGAAAGGGGTGGGGACGGACCTGAAAAGGTCAGGTGTCAAAACTAACCAGTTACCTAGGTTGTGAAATTGTGGGGCTTTATTTCCATAACTTCCATACGTCCTCTGAACTGAGCCCACTCAACCCGTAGCTCGCAGGCAAAATATTTCCCGCGACACAACGTTACGTAGCTTGAAGAGTGAACACTGGGACGAGAAGTGGTCTTTTAAACATTTCCTTGGCAAAACCAAGACAGGTAATCGAAGCAGTTTTGAAACCTCATACACGGTTTATTTATGGAGATATAAATTACACTGCTAATTAATTTTGTAAAAACGCGCTAAAACTAGTGGCACCATACCTTAAGTTGCGAAATACATTTTTCGTAAATTTTTTCTCTTATTATCAGCATACTATGACAAGTGGAAACCTGTGACCACGGCACGGCGCGTCCTCAGGTTGCGGATGGAGGAACGGCCTTCAGTTGTGGAGGGTAGCTGCGAATACGTTGAATAAGCAGTTTCGGACAGCCGAAAATTCGTGGTACTCCAGTTTTGGGGGCGGGCGAGGAGCTAAGAACTTCTGATCTTAAAAAATTACCATCTTACGAAACATTTTACAAGGCCTGGGACTTGGCTTATTCTTCGGTACAACCTAAGGAATGAAGAGGGGAGAGGTGAAGACTCAAAGGACTGTTTCTGTGAGGAGTTAGAACAGGATTTCTATCACCACGTATTGACGAAATCCCAGCAGCACTAAGACAGCACTGTTTATGCGGGTAAAGGAAATGAGTTCCTAACAAAATAAGCCCCAGTTCTGTTTTATCCATCCGCATTTAAGCAACCAATCTCCTGCACACAATTATGTACTATACCGTTACTGCAACTAAAGTTTCAGAGAAAAAGTTTTTAAACAGTTTTTTAAATACACCTCTTACATTCATGTATTTTAAAAATTGTTTTACGTTTATATTTCTATTTTAATTAACTTAATGTTTTTAAAATTAATTTGCCATAGCACAGGGATCCACCACAAAAGAACGCCTACAATTTGGCCATCTTTTACACATTTTATGTTTTTAACACTGTCAGGTTTATGTTTGTAATTATACTGTCAAAAGAGTCCCTGAATGTAATCTCAGTAGGGAGTCGAAGGATGCTGGACTAAATTAGAGTGACTGTAATTTAAGATATCTAAAACAAAAAAAGGAGTACATTTGTTATTTGAGTATTTTATATTTTATCAGTAACAATGCAGCTTATGAATAATATAAAATCTCCTCTCGCGTTTTAATATTAAGCAGCACCTCGAGTTTATGAAAATTCCTGCGGGGTTTTCCGCAGAGTTTAGTAATAACTGCGTTTCCAGTATAACGAAGTCTGTGCACACAACTTCCAGTTTTCAATACGCTCGGGAACTGCAACGTTATTCTGGCGTTTTCCTCTGCAGCGAAACATTTTATCTCCCACGTAGATTGTTGAAATTTATTTTGCAATATTGTAGATAATAAGTAATCACAGAAGTATTAGACGATCCCATTGGCCACGACGTCTAAGGTGTAGGTCTGCGGCCGAGCGCTTACTGGGATCGTGGGTTCGAATTCCACCGGGGGCATGGATGTTTGTCTCTATTGAGTGTGTGTGTTGTCAGGTAGAGGTCTCTGTGACGGGACGATCCCTCGTCCAGAGGAGTCCTACCGACTGTGGTGTGTGTCTGAGTGTGATCAAGTGAAAATAAACAACCTCGACACCTACTGTGGGTAGGTAGAAGAAGGAAGGACTGCGAAACGAAACAGAAGTATTATCGTGTACGAAAGGCTTACTAATTGTGCACATAAGCAAACGTGAAATTGTTACGAACTCATCAACTCTGGTGAAATTTTCTCTGGCTATAAACCGCGTCAGTTCGGGATGGAAGACCAGCGTTTCGGAAACTAATTCTGTCTCCATCATCACGGATTTCGTATCTGTACTTACATGGTTGATCGTCATAGATCGCACACGTTAAGCCGCCGTGAATACTTCACGCCTTACTGCAAACTCTGTTTGTTTTTTGCCCATGACAAAGTTCAGTTCTCCAAAATCTTTTTATAACTTCAAAATGAATTATTTTTGCAGTATATTGATGTTACTTACATGAGGATTTCAGGGAGATTGTGATTTCACCGAAGACACTCGTTAATTTGGGAGCGTGCAGGAGGAATATGTGATGTAAATAATGTCAACATACAACAAAAAGTAATGTACTGTGGTGGTACGAAGAGACCTTACAAAATTGTATCTATTGCATTTGTGCAATTTCCACTGTCGCAATATATTTACTTACCTCAATGACCTGACGTTCCTGCCTGCGACTGAAGAGTTTCCCATTGCGATGAAGCAAATAGATACAAAGGCTTGCAACGCCGATGATCACTGCGGGCAGCAGTATAACCAGCAATGGGGTCTCTGCATTCCACGGATTATCTGTGTTATTAGCAAACAGTATTACCAAACGCTATATACATATGACCCTGAAAAATAACACTTCAGCAATAAATTGCTGGCTGCTTAGGTAGTCTGCCTGGTTCTGTCGGGATTAGTACTAATATCCATTAAAGATTCCAATCGCTGTGAAACGGCAGCGTTCATAGAAAAACACTCTTGTACTTTACAGGTTTTGTGAAGTGTTTTACTTAACCTGGGCCTAATTGTATTTCGTGAAGTAAAGGAATATTTCGCGGAGCGAAGTGCCTCCATTTGCAATGTCAGCAGCCCAGTAAGAATGTAAATATCATCATACTGGCACAATAACGCCATTTGTCACAGTGCAACATTGTATTTGTTAATAATATTTGGAACTAAACTGATGTTTCGTAACTATATGCACACTACGTAGAACTCGCTAAATGTAGGTAGTTAAAATACGTACTAAGGTTTGTGCAAGTGTACTGCGTGACTTTGAAGATGAGTTTCTAGAAGGGAAGTGGCATTATTTTGGCCGTCTGCTGTATAATATTTTTAACTTATTCGTATTTAACAAGTGGAGAACTTTTCGCTTACGTAGTGTAATGTACAGACACTGAACTACCAGTCAGATTCTGAATGAGTCAGTAAGCAACTTTGCACAAATTTAAGAATGATGATTTACACC
Source organism: Coptotermes formosanus (assembly GCA_013340265.1). NCBI lineage: Eukaryota > Metazoa > Arthropoda > Insecta > Blattodea > Rhinotermitidae > Coptotermes > Coptotermes formosanus. The sequence continues at coordinate 671,504 of BLKM01000322.1, read as the reverse complement.
AAACAAAGAGAAATATCATGAGTGCAATCTCTTGCAAAGGCCGTACATTCGACTAATTTTTCCTTAGTTTCTGTCCAGTCGATTTTGCGGCACGAGTAGGCATTCTGCCAACGAGTTTTGCTGCAATGTGTATTTAACATTTCTTCATTTCTTCTCCCCTACTAACGGACGATACAGGCTTCCTCATTGTTGGAATAATTATTTTAGAGGAGACGCTATTTATTAGAGAAAAATAGTTCCGTTTCCGATAAGTCTAAAGAGCTGCAAACCATAAGAGGGATTTTGGCGTAAGTCAACTTAGGTTTAAATTATGTACATTAATATATGAAGATGGTCGAGGGCTGCCGAAACATGTAGAATTCAATTTTAGGTTTGAGAAATAAAACTTACTGTGTTTGATGACAATGTATAAATTACTACAAACTTGTTACAGCCCAGAGTGTGAATTCCATCAATTACGCGTAACCACTATTATGTAGGAACGCATTTTGGGCTAAGATTTGTCTGTAGGAGCTTCTAACAAAGTCCACGAGAAATATTCTTAAATTTCTTACAAAAAGTTAGACTTCTGTTTTACGCAATGAACCATTAGCCATTATGGAACGCTTACACTCCGTGCATGATACTCTTCGCCACATTTACTCTTACAGCCCACGAATTCTTGGACAGCATTAATCCTGCGCAGTTGTTAAGTCGAGACAGTCTACTGCTGCGTGGTCCCTGCACTCACCTGATTTCAGTCCGATGGAGTTCTACATTTCAGTACAGATCGGTTTCGGCAAGAAAAAATGAGTTGTTAAGCTGGAAAGGCGTCTTTTCCGGATCTGTGTTTATATGTATTTCTTTGGGCGTTTCTGTGAGTATGAGAACATAACATTGCTTGGACATCATTGTCTTCCACACTTGGGAAAACTTCTCCTGGAAATTTACGTTCTCACTCGAGTATGTTCCTTGCTTCTTTTTGCTGGTTGGGCGGTCATTATTTGCTTCAGTCTGCAGCTTATTCCAGGAGCAATTCAGAACTGTGGACATAAGCGCATCTGCGGACTTGCAGTGTGTAATGTGCAGTCAGTTATGCCGCACGATTTCCAGCATTAACTGACGCTAATATATCTTCTTAATCGCATTCAAGATACTGCGGGAAATGCGACGAGTCTAGTAGTTCTTGAAAGTTTTGATGACTTCTTGCTTGAGCGTTGCAGGAATCAGGTGTTGTGTCAGACAGGTACTCAGATGGGATTTTCGGATGGACGAAATTATTCTGGGGATGTGCTGGGCCATTGATAAAGACAAGGCTGAATATGAATGCTACCGTACTGGACATAGGTACACTGTTTAAAACAGCCTTTACTGGACTGGTCTTCTACCGCACACAACACGACTGGCCTTACACTTAAGGCCTTATTTTTCCTTCAGACAGACGGATCACGACATTTTAGAGAAGCAAGTTTTCCACTTGATGGTGCATTGGTCTTCACTTTCCTTCGTAAGGCGAATTGCTTTTTTAGGCTAAACCACAATGCCATCCGACAGCTGCCATATTTTTATCATCCTTTAACTTAACCAGTACCTTCTTTTTTTATACGAGAGACACCACTTTACTTTTCCTTATATTATTAGGCTGTTCATAAGCACGTTTGTCGTCCTGTCCGGACATAATTTAAAGAGGAAGGAACCAAAGAATTCTAAAACTGTAAAAACTACAGTCGAAATCTCCTGTGTTTCGTATGGCACAATATTTAGGTAGCTACTGGGAGAAATAAGAGGCCACGTGTGGTTCATATACATGTAATTTATCTCGTGTAGGCAAGTGCGACTGTGAGTGAGGGAGGCACGCACACAAAAATGTGCTAGAGTTGATACAATAATCCTACCGTAAACAAAGGAAAAGTGGCACGCATTCCTGTGAAAGAGGAGTGCTTGCTGTTGTGAACTGGCTGAGGAAGAATTTCGAAAAGACGTGACGGTTAATCACCACACATACTGGGACGACAAAGACAGAAAACGGTCCCGCAACATCGGCTGTTATTCGGTTCTGACGGGTTTTTATAGCTGAAGAGATTTTGAATATAATACCGATATGTCGACACACATATGCGTGCACGCACGCACACACACATATATGTACACACACAACTAAGTCCATCAACGTCTCAGATTTAACTCACCACATCGACATATATTTCATCATCGTTATCACCAGAGAAATCATCTTCGTTATAAAATATAATAAATCAGAGGGAGTAAGCTGCAAGGTGCAGCATAGGCTTTGTCCAGGAAGCGGTAACATCTTACTTCGAAAACATAATCGGTTTCACCTATACTGACACATTTTCTGGCTTCGGTGGGGCCGTAATATTTCAAACGTGACACTCACCGCTTAACATTCACATAACAATACAAACAAGAAAACACGTAAAGTATAAAGCAGATAATTAATACTAAATCCATGAATTTATTTGAATAAATCTAGCAGTTGGTGACTTAAATTTTTAAAATTAATTAAGAATACATTTAAGCTTATAATTCTTTGCGCGTACGGTTCAGAAATTCCTCCTCCAAATTCGTATTTTGTGACATATGATCATGTGGTATTTCGGTACCACTGCATACATTCTCCTCCCAGTGTGTACTCGTAGGCATTGCAGTGCCTAACATACATTTGGTTTTTATACTACATTCTTCTTTCGGTTTGAATGTGTACCTCAGCTTAAGCCAATACGGCTGAAAGAAAATGAGGTGAACCTTTTATTCTCAGTGTGTCAGCTTCTAAAACTTATAGGTTACAACTATTCTTTTGGTTCAGTCGCCTTATATTTGTGTGAAGACAGTGTCGACAATTGAGACTTAAGTAAATTTACCGTATGTATTAAAGTTTTCGGGGAAGTGGTGTAGCTTGGGTCTAAATTGGATGGAAATATAATATAATTTACGGATATAAGACTCAGATTATTTTCATGCTAAATTAAATTTCGTTGCTTTCTTGTACTGTGAAAAATATTCGGTGAGAATATCCACATACGAATGTGCAATTCGTGTTAATGATTTTTTATGTAACTTAAGAAACTACAGCATACATATCTTATAAATCGAAACGATAGTGTTTCTACTTTATATAAGGATGTCTCGCTCAGCCCACATAAACCACATTGCAGCACATGTATATGATGAAGCATTGTGAAGGCAAAATTTAATGAAATGTTTTCATGCTGAGAGTTGGGTCAGGTGTACCAACTGTGGTGGCTGTCAGCTTAACTGAGCTTCACTGAATTGTATGTTGAGTAGCGATACGGTTTACTTCTTTACGTTTCAAGGCCCTGCCAATCAGAATCGGTCTAATATATAGGCAGTTATTTCGGGTCGGTAAATAATAATTCTGCATAAATACTGCTATCATACTGCGAAATAGAGACACAGATATACTTTTTGTCTATTTTAAAAGAAAGGTTTTATTTGGGTACCAGGCATACTGTATTCTGCATTGTCCCAGATTCTTCTAAAATATGTCGCATTCGCAAAGACAAAGACTAGAACTGGCCACAGATATTGTTCCTTGTGCATAGGTTTGATAACCACACTGGAAACAGAGTTTATGTACATATTTATGAAGCTATTCGGAATAAAGCAGTAGCGTCCCTCTGTATAACTAGACTATTTTTACAGAGGCCTTTAAGGGAAGAACTTAGAACATTTTCTATTTTCCAAATGTTGAGGTTCCTGTATATAATTCTGACAACAAACACTACGTACACATGTGAAAAGCTGAGAAATGGGTAGCAGCTAGCAAGGATAGAAGTAACTTTGTAGAGTCAAGTACTGTGTTTTCAAAATTTTGTAGAAAGTGTTACATAAACTTTGCGAATTTAGAACTCCTGTCTACGATAGGAGTACTGTGACTTGCTCAAGTGAACTTTACTGTGGAAAATTGAGATAGATAATAAATTTGTGAGCGAGTAGTTTGGGAATCTCAATTCGAAGTAATATTTGTATTCGCTTTGAAAAATCTTACTTCTTGGCTCTACTACCTCCATGTCACCCTCACGCTGGAATACGAAGGTCCCACCGAGACACGCAGAGATGTCGAGCTAGTGGGAGCCGGTTTGCTACGACGTCCACCTACGTGCCGTCTGCGAAACGGGTCTGCGTGGTGGGGTCTTGGGGAGATTTTCGAACTTGTTGGCTGGCGTGGAGCCGAACAGTCCAGAGGAGAAGGCCGAATGACATGCCTGGAAGACGGCGTGTGACTTTGCTCTGGGTTTTCGCATCCAGCAGGGAGTTCCCAAGGAGCGAATACACACTAATGTTTTATGAAGAGAGAGTAGAAGAACAGACACACGGGTCGGATTGAGGAAATTGTGATTTTCCATCTGTAGGATCCGGCGCTCAGGGGAATATTAGCAATATTAGTAAACTTTGTGTTAAGTGGGTAACTGGTTACTTAGTTAAAGTTCAAAAATTATTCTCATTATATTTTGTCCATTTACGTAAATGTTATTTTATAGGTTCTCAACTATTTGATTTCATAACTCATTATCAAGGTACGTGGTTGGTCGGCAGGGAAAGCCCTTTGCCCTTCCTAAATCCACGTCCCGAAGAGGGTTAGAATCCAGTTGCCGTTACCGCAAAAAAGACCACCGCTAGCTTACCACGCACCTAGGTCACAATATCGGTACTAATAATACGAACTCGTGCGTTGTGGCAGCTCTACAAACGCTGTATACAGTTCTCATCCCGATTGCGGCTTGTCAAGGAAAAGCCCGGGATTCCGGCAGGGTTGTACAGGGCGTCGAAACTCTACCTGTCGGTTTAGGGCCCTCGCCGTGAGACCCGAGCAACAACAGTATAGCCTACAGAACGAGTAGGCATTCTGCAAACGAGATTTGCCGAAAAGTGTTTTTAGAATTCCTTCATTTCTTCTCTCCTACTAACGGACAATACAGGCTTCCTCGCTGTTGGACTATTTATTTTAGAGAACAAGGCATTTAGTGGCAAAAATAGTTACGTTACCAATATCTCTATACAGAAGCAACCAATAAGAATGATTTTAGAGTAAGTCCACTTAGGTACATATTATGCACGTTAATATATGAAGATGTTCGGGGGCTGCCGAAACATGTAGAATTCAATTTTAGGTTTAAGAAATAAAACTTACAGTGTTTGATGACAATGTATAAATTACTACAAACTTGTTACAGCCCAAAGTGTGAATTCCATCAATTACACGTAACCGCTATTGTGTAGGAACGCATTTTGGGCTAAGATTTGTCTGTAGGAGCTTCTCACAAAGTCCACGAGAAAATTTCTTATATTTCTTAAAAAAAGTTAGACTTTATTGTTAGGCAATGAACCATTAGCCACTATGGAACGCTTACACTCCATGCATGATACTCTTCACCACATTTATTCTTACAGCCCACAATCCCGCGCAGTTGTTAAGTCGAGACAGTCTACTACTGCGCGGTCCCTGCACTCAACTGATTTCAGTCCGATGGAGGTCTACATTTCAGTACAGATCGGTTTCGGCAAGAAAAAATGAGTTGTTAAGCTGGAAATGCTTCTCTTCCAGATCTGTGTTTATATGTATTTCTTTGGGTGTTTCATTCTGCAGAACGTAACGTTATACCTGTAATTTCTTCAGACCTTATGTCACGCATGGTAGAAGAATCGTATGTCAGAGCTTTGTTTTCCAATAAAACTTCCACTGACAAATTTCCTTTCTGTTAATTTAAAAATTCAATACCGTATATCACACCTCTCACCTGGATACGAAGGATGCGCAGATGTCGCATTGATGGTGATCGTGGCGGCTTCGCTGTCTCCAGCCTCTGATACCGCATACACGGACACTTTTAAATGCTGATCCAATTTCAGCGAAGGGACAGTTACTGACGTAGAGTCCTGTTATATGACAAATTTACAAAGTATGCAAATCCACAGAATACAGAGTCCTGCTTTATATATTGCTCAGTTCATTCTAACCATAGTATACTGAAACATTTATTTAAATGCCATAATAAATTAACGTTACAAAATTCGACATGTAGAATGAAGTATCTGTCTCACTAAGCATGACTATATGTGGCGTGTGAATAATTGCACACAATTCAACGACCCGTAAAATAACAATACAATAATTAATTCCGATTTTTGCAAGAGATTTTGAATACCTAGGCATTTCACACAGTTTTCACGTGAACACTTTTATTTGCACGGATAGTATTCAAATCTTTTTCGTTGCAACCGAAACACTTCTACGGGCGTCTGGCGTGATCGCCGAAACGGCATTGTCATTACGTGACGCAGGACTTCAATATTAATACGTAACATGACGGCGTACCCAATCTCCTTCATATAGCTCCACGAGAAAATCTCTGTAGGAGTTAAATTTGTTAAGAGCGGCAGACAAGCAATCTGCCAGCCACAACCGAACTAACGTCCAGGAAAGTGCGTATTAGCAAAATATTTTTCAGAATGAAGCCCAAAGCGGAGGGTCCCGGTCATGCTGAAACGCCCATTTCGCTTGCGGTTCCTGTATACGTGCAGGAGCAATGTCTTGTCAATGAGGAAGAAGTACCCAGTTTTATCATCATGTAAGTTCCTCCATCTGATATTTAAAGTCTGTCATTCCGTCTCATGATCTCCCATGACACTTGGCTGTTAGAACTTTATATCATAGTGGTGTGAGGGTTTACCCACCGAGATAGATGAAATGTCCGTAATGGCGTGGACGTTAAAGTCATCACAGGCACTTCATCACAGTGCGTCCAGAAAGTGATACGATTTTAACCAGAATATTGTCCATCATGTGGTGTATTTATGAGTCACTATTTTATATTTTCCCCCTGAAGATGGTGCGTCTGAGCACCGAAACATGTCGGGATACAATTAAAATACTTTATTAAGGGTCCTTTTGTTTCTAGCTTTGTGCCTGAGTTGGTGTTTGACCATATATTTTCAGTGACGTCACGTGCACAGTTTGGCCCGTATTACGTACTTGTAGGAGTTTCTATCTGCGTCCAAAATCACACCCTCACACATCACAAAGCCTTCAGTGTCAGAGGTAATGATGAACCGGGCGAAGGCTGTCTGTGACAAGGAGAGTTTTAATCAGGAAATCCGAGACCCAAGAGGAGAACTGAAAGAACTGCAACGGAATGGATAGGATAAATAAATGTCAGTCAATCTCTACAACGAAGAAGAAAAGGGGTTGAGCAGCAGAAGAAACTGATAGGGGCAGCAACATTAAAGTTCAAAGGCGTCCGCTTATTGGGAACCGATAGACTGCTGGAAACTTTATCATGAAGTTAATCCATATCCCGGCCCAAAAGCACATAACACACGCTAAAAGCACAAGGAGGTGTTTCAGTGCCAGAACTTTACAGCATAGCCTGCAGTTTGAATTCAGGAAATTACGTACGAATAGATAAGGGAGACGGAGCAATTCATGCAGGCTAGAATGCAGAACATGTAAAATATTTATCTGTATGTGAAGCAGACCGATCTGCAACGGCGGTCCGCAGTACTGGAACGTGCCTTCGGACCAAATTTCACGATTTTGAGTTACTACTCAGTACATCCTGTTGCAAGAGCCAGCTGTTTAAAGAGGCCTGAAAACAATTTCTAAAACAAAGATGAACTCAAACTGAGTCGAGCACAGAATCCTGCAGATTTCTACATAACTCTGACACAGTTAAAGACAAGCGACTGGGAAACCACAACGAATGGAGAAGAGGATAATCAGAAAAATGGGAAAATTTCTTAATTTTAACCTGCAAGAGTTCAGTAAGGCGAGTGTAACCGCAACTTGGCTTCACACTTTGGTTCACCAGAGAACCAACGATGAATGTATACAGAAGCCATTGTCATGCGCGTGATTTACGTTATTGAAAGGAAAACACAAACATAAAAACGGAATGCGCGAGTGTAGTACTTTGTGGGCAAAACGGGTTTATGGATATCATAGGAAAGATAAACTGTTAGCTTCTCAAGAAGGCCTGTGCTCCATGGAGTTAGTTAGTTAGTTATAGGAAAGAGAAGCGTGATAGTAAGTAAATTAGTTTTTAATACACATGAAAATGTTTGCTGCTGTTTGTTGTAATAACGTGGTTTTTCGTCGGTAATAATTGTCAGCGCACTCAGAAGATGTATTGTGTGGCGGAGGGGCAGAGAGATGTCTTTGTGCAGAAAGAGATGATTGCTTTGTCTGCTCCTGCATGATAGTAAGTACGTAAATCCTTGCATTACGTGATGATGACCTCCATCTCGTGCTTAAATTTCAGGCACAGTCAATGAAGTTGCCTATCTGAAATAAGTCATGGACAAAGTCATCCGCCATCTTGAGTCCTTTCTTCAGAAGACAAGTACTAAAGTGAAGACCTTGGACACCAGTGTCGTTTCCTTCCGTATCTTCTAATTCACAGACCACTCTCAGCTTTTTATTGCGGCCCTCATTTAAATCAGCCGTATGAGAACATAACATAACTTGGACATCATTGTCTTCCACACTTGGGAATACTTCTCCTGGAAATTTACGTTCTCACTCGAGTATGTTCCTTGCTTCTTTTTGCTGGTTGGGCGGTCATTATTTGCTTCAGTCTACAGCTTATTCCAGGAGTCACTCAGAACTGTAGAGATCAGCGCATCTGCGGACTTGCAGTGTGTAATGTGCAGTCAGGTATGCCCTACTATATCCAGCATTAATTGACACTAATATACCTTTCTTATTCGCATTTGAGGTACTGCGGGAGTGCGACGATTCTAGTATTTCTTGAAAGGTGTGACGACTCCTTGCTTGAGCGATGCAGGAATCAGATGGTGGTGTAGAGAGGTACCCAGTTTGTATTTTCAGATGAGCGAAATGAAGATTCTGAGGATGTCCTGGGTTGAATTTGATGGCTACAGTACTGGACATAGGTACACAGTTTAAAACAGCCTTTACAGGACTGGCCTTCTACCGCACACAACACGACTGGCCTTACACTTAAGGCCTTTTTCATCTTTCAGACGAAGGTATCACGACGCCTTAGAGAAGGAAGTCTCGCATTTGATTTTCCATTGGTCTTAACATTTTGTCTCCCCATTTTTCCATTTTTCTTCACAAGGCGAATTGCTTTTTTAGGCTAAACCACAATGCCGTCCGACAGCAGTCATATATAAACCAAAGTTTAACTTAACCAGTACATTCTTTTTCTACGAGAGGCCCCAGTTTATTTTTCCTTGTATTCTTAGGCTGTTCGTAAGCACGTATGTCGTCCTGTCCGGACATAATTTAAAGTGGAAGGAACAAAAGAATTCTAAAATCTTTGAAATCCGCAGGCTAAAATCTGCTGTTCTTCGTATGGCACAATATTTAGGTAGCTACTGGGTGAGATAAGAGGCCAGGTGTGGTTCGTATAATTGATCTCGTGTACGCAAGCGCGACTGCGAAAGAGCGAGGCGCGCACACAATAAGCAAGAGATGGTACAATAATCCTTTCTTAAACAAAGGAAAGTGGCACGCATTCCTGTGAAAGAGGAGTGCCTGCTGCTGTGAACTGGCTGAGGAAGAATTTCGCCACTGCCTGACGGTTCCTCACCACACATACTCAGAGGACATGGGCAGATCACGTCTCCGCAACTTTGGCTTGTAGCCAGTTCTGACGGGTGTTGATATCTCAAGAGATTTGCAGCGTAATAATGATAGGTCTTCACACACACGCACGCTGCCACACACACAAACACATATACATACACACACAACTTTCTCCATGAACATCGCAGATTTAACTCACCCCTTTGACAATTTCTCCTCTCTGATAGTATAAATTGTAATTTCCTTTAACCAATTTGACGCTGAAATTTGAAGGTTGCAGCACTGGTTTTGCCCAGGAAACGGTAACATCGTGCATCTCCGACGTAACCGGTTTCACCTCTACTGACACATTTTCCGGCTTCGGTGGGACTGTAATATTTCAAACGTGACACTCACAGCTTAACATTCACATAATAAAAAAACACATGAAATATAAAGCAGATAATTAATGCTAAACCCATGAATTTATTTAAATATATTTATGAGCCGGTGACTTCAATTTTAAAATTTAATTAATAATACATTTGAGCTTACAATTCGTTGCGCGTGCGATTCAGAAATTCATTCTCCGAATACATTGTGAAATATGATTGTGTCTTACTTCGGTACCACGGCATACTTTCTCCTCCCAGTCTGTACTCGTAGGCATTGTAGTGCCTAACATACATTTGGTTTTTATACTACATTCTTATCGTAATTTGAGTGTATACATCAGCTTAAGCCAACACGCCTGAAAGAAAATGAAGTACACCTTTTATTCTCAATAGTCTGCTTATAAAACTTTGTCCATTAGGTGAAAATATCTACCTACGGATGTGTAATTCGTGTTATTGATTTTTTATGTAACTTAAGAAACCACAGAATACATATCTTATAACTCCAAACGGTAGTTCTTCTAATTTATTTAAAGATGTCTCGCTCAGTCCACATAAACCACATTGTAGCAAATGTATATGATGGAAAATTGTAAAGGCAAAACTACAAGAAATGTTTTCATGCTGAGATTTGTGTCACGTGTACCAACTGTGGTGGCTGTCAGGTTAACAAAGCTTCACTGAATTATTTGTTGAGTTGCTATACGGTTTATTTCGTTAAGTTTCAAGCCCTGTCAATCAGAATCGGTCTAATATAGAAGTAGTTATTTCTCATCAGTAGGCAATGATTCTGCATAATGACTGCTTTCATACTGCGAAATAGAATCACAGACACACTTTTATGCCTATTTTAAGAAGAGGGTTTCATTTGGTTGCCAGGTATAGTGAATTGTGTTTTGTCCCAAACTCTTTCTTATATGTCGCACTTGGCAGGGGCAAAGACTAGAATTGGCCACAGACATTGTCCCTGTGCATTCTTTCGGCTGGTGTCAATTCACGAAACTCAATACACGTGTCACAGTAAAGGTCACCAAAGAAATTGATAATGATGAATAAGGAAGTTTCAAGTTTTAATAACTAAATACACCATTCTTGCACAGAGGTAGACATAGAATTGCGAAATATCTAATGGTTACAGCACACTATAGTCTACACTTTTCGGTAGTTCCAAAAATATGATTGTTACTGTAAATACAAGAATTAGTTGAAGATTACCTCTGATTTTTTAACCAATCACAATAAGGAAATACATACCACATTTTGTAAGGTCGTTTGGATAGAAGTAGAAGCAATCTGGTGTGGTGAAATTTACCCAAGCCTTATTGCTTTCCCTTGTGTGGTCTTGATTCGTTCCCATAATGGCAATGGAGTAGCTGGTTCCGAATTCCTGGGAATCCCAAATGTGTTCGAACTTCTCTTGCTGACATATAAGAAAATGTATATGACAGGAATGTACAATTGCAGGCCCAGTTGCATTAAATGTAACAGAATTTATTACCACAAAACTCTGATTTCCTTTTTTTCTGTAATGAGCACTTCATATCTTCCACGCTTCCTACATTTAAACTGGCGACGCCGCAAAAAATTATGTGTTATTTTACGAATAATTGGATTATTATAGTAGTAAGAAGTTAAACAGCTGTAGCTGTTGTTATATACTTATGATATGAATTTGTAACCACGCAAGTTAAATCAGAAGCCTGCATTACTGCTTTCCTTTACATACCAATTTGATGGAAATATTTGTGGTGCAGAACATGCTGGGGAAACACACGGCTTTGTAGAAACACGTCCTGTCTGTGAAGAAAGACGTAAACAAATCTGAAAAGGTGCTGGCACTTTTAAATCGTGTATTAATATAAGCGTATTCTAAACTGTGTATTATTTTGAACATAAAGTTTGGTCACCACAACACTGAATGCCAATAAAACAATTTTCATAATATGCTGTAATCCAGACCCGCCTTCCTGCCAATGTGGCGAGAAATGATTCATTCAAAAGTACACATCATCTTTTCCAAGAAAACTGGTTTCATCGCCTACATTTAATAAATATTTTCTTCATATCATCTTCATATCAATATAATCACTCTACCGTCTTAACTCAAATCCCTTTTTCATGCAGCCGTCTTATGTAAACAATTTTCGGAGACCGCCGTCTACACTGCCGGCCCAACTTGACTCTAGACTTCGGGATTCCACGTCCTAGGCTTGCCGCTCCAACGACCGAGCCTTCTCCTTTTTCCTCCGGCACTCCCAAAGTGGAATGTGAATTTAGCCTGAAGGGGAGGGTTGTGTACGCTAGAGTGGCCGGTTGCTTTAAGTATAACGAGTTTGCCTTATCTCGTAAGGGGTTTCACTAGCCAATACCCTGTTTAGGTTGAAAGGCCAAGTTGTTTGTAATTTATGCTCAGGTGGGCGGAGCTGATTCAGACTAACCTGCCCGTGTCGTGGTTACATGAGTTGGCGAAGGAGGATTGCGTGAGTGTAGCCGAGTCGTTGGGTCTGGAGTTAAAAGGGGCCGGAGATTTATACCAACTGCGAAGGATTCTGAAGGAGAATTGGAATTAGAATGAATGTCTTTTTCCTGCAGGCTTGTGGCAGGAGAGGCAGGTAAGCCGGCCCAAGAGTCTGCAGTAAGACGAAATCTAAAATTCTCTTCAAATTGCTTAAACCCCTTCCTCATTTTGAATCAGCTGAATCCCGAAAGTGTGCTGGATTCTTGGTACGGATTCAAGAAATTTTTGATTTGAGTTTAGTTCCGAAACCTAAATCCATAAATACCCTGTTGACTAAGTCAAATGGGCGGTGCGCCCAACGTCTGGGGGTGCATTTGTCAAGAGGGTCGAAATGGTTAGAGACTGGGGCTGCCTTATTTCGAACATTTAATCCGTCGCGAGTGCGGGAGCAAATATGTTACATGCTGGAGTGTTAAATATATTTCTTGGTAATCATGGAGATTGGAACGCCTATTTGACGGCTGTTAAGGGTGCGGCGGACAAGATGTATTATATAAGCTCTGAAGGAGAGTTGGTGGATACAGTGTTGCAAGATTTACATCCCAGTATTAAGGCTCACTTGATAATTATGCGGAAGCCTACAGCTTACAACTACCGTGGCAGACGCGATAGCGGTCGAGCGGTTACGAGATCTTACGGCCCGATACTCACAGCCTACAGACGGAAGCGCCATGGCTAGGGGAAGTCTGGTGTCGAGACCGGGGAAATGTTATCAGCATTCAGTGTAGGGCAGGTGGCTGGGGAAAGCCAAGGCCCTAAGCCTCCATGGCTAATTGTATCTATTTGTTTACATGTATATGGCTAATGTAGGTGTAGATAAAGGGCTGAAGTATGCAAGTATGTACGAAAAGACTGAAGCTCTATATATATATATGTATATAGGTGTATAGGTATGCTCTGGCTGATGGATATAAATGGGATGTGTAGGCAAGAACGGTATGTACATGTGTGTATATGTACATAACTACATATGGCTGTAGGTTGCAGACAAGAATGGGCTGTGTTGGCAGGTAGTAGGGGAAGAGGATCTGGAGTCCACCGCTTCCTTACCACGGCGAGAGTTTAGAAGACAAAGGAGTTATCCTCCCCCTCACCGGTGGGTGACGACGGAGGAGCAACGGTTGAAGGCGTTTCTGAGCCGAAATAGGACGATGGCCGAGGAGGACCATCGAGTGGAGACACATTGAATGGGTGCTGGGGAACGCTCCCCGGGACCGACGTGACTGAACGATGCAGGTGTGCCCACCAGGATCGGATTTTATCGCACTAGTGATAAAATGAAGCGCCGTGGTCTCAGTGTCCATTAATCTCGACCCCAGTGAATCCTTCCCCCAGTAATCTCGTCCCCTGTTGTAATCTCCAACCCTGGTGATCCTTAACAGCTACGTTTTCCAGATCACCCCCATGAGGAAGTGCGAGACAGTCACTCGGCAAGCAGCAGCGGTACGAGCAGTGCCGGAAGAAAGGAGTCAGGGTCGATTCACATTATACGCCATGACACAGCCGACAACGACACGACGCGACACGACAAAAACCAGCGTGCATTCACATCTACCGCCTGTTAACAGACACTACAGCTGACGACAGTCTTGTTTTCGAGCTCAATAATGGAAAACCTATTTTAAGTTGAACTAGTTTTTGATAGTATTTTTTGAACTGAAATTATTAAACAACTTACATTTAAGGATTTGGCATGTGTAGCTTTATTGTTAGACGAGGAAGAGAAAGAAAGATCAAAATGTAATCGCAGCCTTAGATATTGATTCTTACGGGAAAGATAATGGTGAAGTAAGTTTGCAAAATGAAATTTAGGAAAAGCTTTAGAAAACAAGGTCATATATGTTGGGGACCACGAACAAACTAAAATTTGCCTTAGGTCATAGTATGGGCAAAGCAGTTCTCTTGAAACCTTATTTACTAAGACCTTATCATGCCAACAGAATAAGTGGATATGAATAAAAGAATTCAACCACAGACTGTCGCGATCACTGTCGTGATATTTTACCAAAAATTTCGGGTATATAACCGGAAGTTGCAATCAGATCCTTAGAAAGGTGACAGAATAACACCAATAACCTACAACTTGCACAACTTTATTAGAAAATATGGAGGCAATTATGAACAAGGCAGTGATTGTGACAGTGAGATTTCAAACTGTATTACTGCAGTGCCCCGCCGCGGTGATAAACCAGCGGACCATTCATTCCAGATTCGGGATAAATTTAAGATCTTTTTGTTCATCTGAAGGACATGTTGAATGTTGATGCTGATTTCAGTATAGAATGTAACGTATGTTATTGGCCAGACATGAGTTAATAATTTAATTTTTGACATAATAAGTAAAATATTGTATATTTTATAATATCTAATGTTACGACACTTAAAGTGATTTTAGAAATTAATTTAAGTGTTTTTAATCTATCTTCAAAAAATTAAATACAATCCCTTTAAATTATCGGTCTCTTTCATGTATTATGCAGCCTCCTCCCAGATTTCTTCTTCATACAAATTTTCACTGTACTTGCTGTTAGACAAATCATAAAGTTCGTTATATTCTCAAAGAACCTGGATAAGTTTTCATTATCCATACTTAATACAGAAAGTGCAGTAGTGGCCTACTGAGTACATTAAGTAGAAGTGAAACTGCACGCTATCAGCTGTGCACTGTTGTGTCTGTACTGAGACGTTGTTCGCACTGTTAAGGAATGGCATGCAGCGACAGGCACTGGCAGGCAAAATATTCTCTTCTGTCAATCCCAGTGGCACTGTCTTTGTTGTTAGTTGTCAGTTACGGAGTAATGTGAATTCGAGCAAGTGCAAACCATAAAAGAATATTTTGTACTGTACTGCAAGACACGGCACGATAAGACACGACACGACAAAATATTCTCTTATGGTTTTCACATTCTCGAATTCATAGTAGCCTGTCGCCGACAGCTGACGGCAAAGACAGTGTTGGGATTGAGAGAACAGAATACTTTACCTGTCAGTGCCTGTCGCTGCATGTCGCCGCCTGAGAGTGTGAACACCTGCTCAGTATGCAACACGACAGTACAGAGCTGGTAGCGTGCTGTTTCACTTCCATTTAGAATATTTAGCACTAAATTTTCTGTATTAGATATGGATAATGAAAACCTTATAGAGCTTGTTCGAGAACATAACGAACTTTATGATTTATCTAACAGCAAGTACAGTGAAAATGTGCATAAAGAAAAATCTGGGACTAGACTGCGAAAGAAATGAAACAGACTGGTAAGTTAAGTAAGTAGATTGTATTTGGCTTTTCTGAAGATAGAGTAAATTTACTTTTTAGAACTTAATTTTTAAAAACACTTTAAATGCTATAATACTCGTATTGTATATCGTAAAATATACAATATTATATTAAGGTATTATGTCAAAAAATTAAGTGGTTAACTCATTTCTGGCAAATACATTCAGTATTAAAATCAGTCTCATCATTCAATATTTCTTTCAGATGAACGAAAAAAATCTTTAAATTTATCCCGAATCTGAAATGATGTGTCCGCTGAATTCCCTCCTTGGTGAGATATTGCCGAAATACAGTTTGAAATCTCACTGTCCCAATCACTGCCTTGTTCATAATTTCCTCCATATTTTCTAATAAATTTGTTGAAAGTGCAAGTTGTTAGTATTACTGTGTCACCATCCTTAGGATTTGATTACAGCTTTCGTTTCTATACTCGAAGTTTTTGGTATAATATCCCGAAAGGATTTTCGCTAACTGTTCTGGCTCGCGACAGTCTGTGGTTGAACTTTTATATTCATCTCCACTTATTTTGTTACAATGATAAGGTCTAAGTAAATAAGGTTTCAGGGAACTGCTTCGTCCCCTGCTATGACCTAAGGCAACGTTTAATTTGTTCCTGGTCTTTCTACATCTTCCGGATCATATATGGCTTTGTTTTCTAAAGTTTTCCTAAATTCGATTTTGCAAAAATTCCTCCGTCACTCTGTTTCCCGTAAGAACCAATATCTCCAGCTGTGAAGTTATATTTAGCATTAACCAATGCAAGCAGTACAATGGAAACTGTTTTTTGTAGTTGAAATAAAGAGATCCACTATTTGGAGCGGTAATTATGGTCACATGCTTGCCGTGAAGCACTCCCAAGCAGTTTGGATAATTCCAAATATTCCAGAAATCAAAAGAATTTCGCTCCCAATCTTCTTTGGACGATACACACATGACTCCAGATTTCAGTTGTTTTGTGATATCATTGCATGTCTCTAGCACAATGCTTTGTACAGTCGAATGTCCAAGGCGATAACTTAATGCTGTTGTTTCAAATGAGTCGCACGTCGCAAGAAACCTGGAAAAATTTAAATTCGTACCTTTGCTAAATTTTAGTTTTCAGATTTTTTATTTTGTTTCTGTGGTTTATAGTATGTTTGTTTGTTAAATGTATTCTAAGAATATATAATTTTCAGTAAAATATTTTAAATTATAATTTCACTGAATAAATTATTTCTTTCATATTCTGCGTCGGCTTGCAGGGAGACTTGAGTTAACTTGCGAGATTCGTACCGAAGGTCTGTTAAAAGACGAAAGGAAACAAAAAGTGGCCAATCACCAACAGAGATAAGAAAGTTGAAATATGAAGAACAAATGTCATTTTACATTCACATTTTCATGGAAGGGCAACAGTTACAAATGTTGACATCACTGTTCATAATTATGACGATGATGAAAAGCGAAAAAGAAACAAAAGAACAGTCAGCTGAAAGGCCAGTGACGGAAACGACTGATGAAGGTGTGGTTAAGCCTAAAGGTGAAAGAAATACCAAGAATTTAAGCAAAAGCGAAAATCTGCTTCAGCAGTTCTAATGAAATATATATTAGAGAATAAAGCAGAACAGCCCCAGGAAACAGATGCCATACACTCCTTCTTGTCAGGGATAGCTGTTACGCTGAAGTCATCATCATCATCCTACTACGAAAATATTGCGAAACTAAAATTTTTTAAATAGTTTTTGCATTAGGAATGCAGCAAATCGTGAAAGCTGGTGCAGCCCACTTCATTTGCCGAAACTCTACCGGCTACTGCTGTTAATTATCAGAACTTCAACAGGCCATATACACTTCCGACTGTGATTGCACTTTCTGCAGATTCAGAATTATCATGTCCAAGTTACTATTCCAACTTTCAAGAACACTAAACAGATTGATATAACGTTGGAAAATAATAATTTCACGTTTTAAGGGGCGTTTCTGTTCTCTTTTTATTATAAGGACTAACAAAGTTATGTAATATATTTTTCAAGAAATAAAGTGCGTAATTAACCTGAGACAAACAGCAAGTTTCTCTTTTGCCGTTACAGCTTTCCTGAAGGTTGAATTCCGTTTTGTGAGATCGCACAGTACTTTTGAAAGTAAAATGGTAAAGTGTTGGATTGATATCCTGAAATATTTATAAAATTTAATTTCCTCGTCTATTAATTAGCGATATAATGTCTCAAATTCTCCTTCAATTTTTCTTTTACGTAACATTTCATGGGCCCATATGCGATTATGTTTTGATCGTCTTTTCTCTTCATCGTCTAATAATAAAGCTACACAGGCCAAATCCTTAAATGAAAGTTGTTTAGACATTTCAGTTCTAACAATACCGTCAAAAACAAGTTCAACTCAAAAAAAAAGTTTCCAGTATTAAGCTCGAAAACAAGACTGTCATCTACTGTTGTGTATATTAACAGACGTTAGATTTGAATACACGCCGGTTTTTGTCGTGTGGTGTAGTTGCCGTGTGTTGTCGTGTCGTGTCTTGCCGTGCCGTATAATGTGAATCGACCCTTACTCGGGAAGCAGCATTTGTAAGAACAGTACCGGAGAAAGACTGACTCAGTTATAAGGAGTGGTACCAGAAGGACAAGAAGAAAAGAAGGCGTCTCTGCCCTCGCAAGCCAAGGACGTGGAGTCCTTAAGTCAAGTTGGGAAGCTGGGCCGGCTGTGGAGACGGTGGTTTCCGAAAATTATTTATATGGGACGGTTGGATAAAAGAGAAAATTGAGTTAAGACAGTGGAGTGATTATCAGCGAAGAAAGCGACGTCTGGGTTTCGTTCTATATATATATTCGGGCACTCTGTCTTGTTTATGTCACTCTGATGTTATTCTTACTCGAGTGTCGAGTTAATCCGTTATGTCATTTGTCTAAGTGTGTAGAGTCTGCATATTTTAATTTTTGTTAAGAATAAAAATCTTTGTTATGGTTCTTAATTGACTACAGTCTCTCCTCTTGCCCTTCTGGCCAGTCCCATTTTCTCAGCACGCACTGCAGCCTACTTTTATTGTAAGATTGTATGTATAACAATGTAATGTAACCTAAACATCTCACTGAAATAATATTGTGTTAACGGTGCTGGATATGTCAACTGAGAATCTTACTTATTAGCAACATATTTGGCTGCGTCTTCGACCGTCGAAGTCGGAACCAGGGTCACTATAACGCTAGGCGGAGACCACGTACAGGTACAGAACGTGTTTATCGTACTGGAGTAGCGTCAACATTTTCGTGCTGTAGTCGACACACCCATAATAATATACAGGGCATATGTTCATCTAAATTCAGTAACAGGAAGTCTGTTTGAGTCCGATAGCTGCAATAGGCCTGTCCCTAGGGATTCAGATTTTCTATGAGACAAAAATTCCACGATCAGGAAATAATGAAAGGAACCATTTGTACAAGCAAAGCCTAGCGGTATCATTCGTCTCCAGCCATATTCGAGGCCCAGAATATTGTCATTGCAACAAACACGTCACATCCACACTAAATGCAATACTACGTGAAAGTTAACAAAACCATGAAGTGTTATTTAAGAAATTAATGGAAAACACATCGAATGACGAGGATAGTTTTGGGGGGGACCCGACAGAAAATTTCCAGATTGAAACAAGCAAATTTATCCAAGAATTTAAATAACCATCAGAAAGAAGCAGAAAGTAAAATTGATAATATTCAGGCAGGAATTGCGAATCTCAGACAGGGAGTGATTATAGATAATCTTAGTGAACTGGAAAAGAGGTTGGAAAAGAAAAGCAAGGAAAATGTAGACAGCACGCTGGAGAGTTCAAATCCCGTTTACATAAGTTGTGAGGGCAAGTTACGGCAGTACGCGGCACTAAATTCCAGCCATCACCTGGCGGCGGCATGAATGGTGAGGGTGGTACAAATGGCAGCCACGCAAACTCGATTCCAACTTCTGTTCCACTGACTGCGTCTCAGTTCCAAATTAACTGCAGGCTTGATGATGATGATGATGATGACGACGACAGTAGTTTGAGTATACATGCACAGACACAGCAAACCACAGGCGTCAATGAATCGTCCTATGTAAATGACTTGGCACCAGATTATGTACATTTCTGCCGTTCCGTTATGAGTGACTTCACCTTACCTAAATTCAAGGATTATATAAAGCAAAATATTGTCAGCTTCTTGGAAGACTTATATAGTTATGTTCAATTAAATATTGTGCCTGCCGAAATGAAATTGCCGAGAGAGATGAAACCTGTTACTGAGGAGTACACACAGTAAAGGGTTACCGCCGTTTATAAAGAACTGAGAAACTGTGAGAATTTCAGGCAGGCTATCACAGAATTTCTATGGAGCCCACAAATCCAATCAGAGGGGCGCTGCTCGATGTACCAAGACAGATGCAATAAAGGCGGGGAGAGAGTCTGCGAATACTTTACGATACGCAATTATGGCGGCAGATTTGACATAATAACATTTGAGATGGAAGTTATTGACACAATCTGTGGTCATTACCCTAATTACGTTTAGAGTTCGTTTTTATTCGCTGATGTAAGAAAGGTGCAGGAAACCTTAAGCTTCTTAAACCAACTGCAGATAATGGAGGACGGTGAAGCAAGACAAAGTTGAAACGGGAATCCCCGCCATCGATGCCAGTGCACAGTCCGTCCGCTGGCCATAACCAGAGCGGGCATTACCGAGGGAGGTCGCAACCCCAGAAAGTTATATTACGCGTTACAGATATAGCGGGAGGTATAATCAGACAGTGTAATGAATATTGTACAGGTCGCGAATTGAGGGCGTCTTCTCCACAAAGACGGCGGCCCAGCCAGTTGAATCCAAACGCTGACCGGTACAGTCAGGAAAGTACAATTAATTATTCGCCTACAGAAATGTGCAGTCAGACATATCTGGCCAGAGAAACTTCCGCGAGTCAATGTCGAGGCCCGTACGTTGGACTTGTGTGGGCGGTGCCACAGATTAGTTCCGACCGAGAGGGCGTATCCATCAACAGAAGTGCCTACAAAGGGAAGTCACACTGCAAGTTTCTTGATAACTGATGGCGGTGGCAAGAAATTGCAACTTTTTTCGACATAAATGAGAGTAAATTTTATGGTTGCCCCCATGTTCAGCTGGGCACCGGTGATGTAGAACTAATAGCTTCTTTTCAACACGAGAGCAGAAATCTCTTGAATGCCGGAAGGAATTTTTAAGGATCTGTTAGCAAAGCGCTTTAAGCATAGCAACTACACGTAGTAAGAGGCCTGGCTGGTTGCTTTTGGAAGTAGAACTGAAAGAATAAAGAGACAGGCCTTCATTGAGTTTCAAATAGACGGATTCATCTATGAGCAAGTGTTTATGATAGCCACTAATCTAGTGCGCAATGCCGCCTTAGCAGTTCAGTTTTTTTAGTAGGGAAAACGTCGTAATAAGCTTTGGTGCAGGACGTTTCAGAACGCGAAGGAATTGTTTCTATCTGTGAATATAAGTTTTCTGTGATTGTTTGTCGAAGGCCAAAGTGGGATTTGGCCTGGTATCAAACCGGGTAGTTCAGCTGAAACTTTCACAATCTCCACCTGCAATACAACAAGATGGAAGGGATTATATAGCGAGTGATCGCGTAAGGAAAGTCAGAGGGGTTTGTTGAAGAACGGTGATAATATGAAAGTAGATGGAGCAGGCTCCGATGCCAGGACCGGCGAAAGTTTTGTATCTGACGACCCAAGGCGACGGGAAGCATCACTGAAGAAAAGAGTGATATAATGGCTGATGCATATTTCGAGTTTATTCTGAACGTGTTGTGTAATATTGAGGTATCCAGAGGAGAAGAAGATAAATAGGTGAAAAGATGCGGAACTGGAGGCCATCTGAAGACACAGGAAACTGATGTAAACATCGAAACTGGATCTAAAGGTATCAGGGCACTTAGCACTCACGGCCTTCGCATTAAAGTAAATGAGTCAGATAATTTTACCCATTAACAGAAGAAAACTCGTTTAATACGCCTTTGAAATACAAGGCTCGTTTGACGTCCAACCCAGGCCTGAGTAATATGTTGAGTAAAATGTCTACTTCAAGCCATATGAAGCGATTAAAAATGGCACTGCTTCAGTAGCCCCATCGGCGCAAGACATGCGACAAAATGGTACCTTGAATCTGTATGATTTTAGAAAAGTGATTCGGCAGAATATTTGTAAATTTAACCACAATTATATGACGCTACAGTCTGGTTCCGTGGAAGCAATCAGGAATATGGGATTTATGTATCAACGTTGGCTCCTGTTACGGAGCGCTGGCGTGTGTGTAATGTTGGAGATTGCAGTGTGATTATTTGGAACTGATGAAATTTCGGTGTCGGTAAATGTAATTAAACGACCACGCCCTGTTCTGTCCTGTTACAAAATTTCGTAAGCCACGTCATAGTCACGTGATCAGCTGGGGAACCTTTGCTTTACGTTTGGGTAGAACCGCCCCAGTGGGTAAAGATGCCCCAGATAACTCGCTTGCTTGACCTGTGGTCATACATCGAATTGTGTACTGTGTTTTCATCGATGTGTTAATGAAAGACTACAAAATTGTCGCCTACCTACTATAGTGTATTTTATTTGCTCGTATTACACGTTAAAGAACGTATTAAACCTGCACGCTTTCAATCCTGCATCCTCCCTTTCTTCAGCACCCTTCCAGGTTTCTCAGGAAAAAACGCCAACGAAAATTATCAAACGCAGGACTATCAAGCGTAAGAAGAAGTCTCCATGAGAGTTCTCACCAGCTCGCCAGTCGTACAGGAGAGGAAACTGAATGCCAGGCATAGGAAGAATAATTCACAGAAAATGGTTCACAATCCGAACTTCCAAACTCGAGCAGTTCTGATAAAAGTGATGAGAGTGCCTGCCGTAAACAATGTAAGGAATACTGTTGTGTAACAAAAAGGAATGCGACTGGATAAAATGCTTATTCTGTGGAAAGTGGCTATTTGAAAACTGCTCAATTTTCTCCAAACCTGCATCGATTTTGAACGTAGCAACCATTCTAAGAATTTTTTAAAAGGCTAGAAATCTACAAAATGAGTAAGAAGGATATAGTAGTGATGCAGAACATATTTTAGTTTATTTTATTAAGCTTTTTACTTAAAGTTTCTTATATTTTATTGCATTATACGTGGGGCGTCTTTCACCACGCATAGGCCACAGACGCTCCGTTTGCATATCTTTGTATCTTTTATACCTGTCAGCAAACGAATTAAAACTTGGTACAAACATACTGACAATTTTGTAGCAGAGACACAGCTATACCGCATACACCCCCACATACGACTTCTGTTGCTGTATGTAACTGTAAAAATCTGTCAAATTTCTACTGCGCAGACAAACTGATAGTAACCTGTTTATCCTTCCGTTCGGCGTCTAAACTAGAAATCCATTGCGGTTGGTCATACTGCATGAAATGTCTCTGTGGAGATAACATGAATGCTTACAGAAAATTCTGCATCCTTTAGGGATTAGATCCTGTGGCCTCTTCCGATTTAGAAGTGTCATCGTACTGGCAGTTAGTATGACGCTTTGAACCGAGGGTAGGCCCCTCCCAAAGCCTCAACCTTACCCAGGGCAACACAAACTTATAAAAGGAAGTCACTCTTACATCACTCATCCTTCGAGTGAATCATCCATCCTTCGAGTGAAATTCCAACCCACGTCACACGAAGATCCTTAAGCCGAGAACCCGATGTGACGAGCAGCTTTGAAATGTCTGAAATAATTTTGTGCGATGGCAAGTACAAACATTGTGGCAGAGCAAAGCTTTGACACCATACACGACAAATTAAGGATCTAGGCATTTTTACGGTGTCAGTTCGACAGAGAAACAGATAACTAAACTGTATTAATTGCTGATGTACATTTCTCGCGTGTTTAACACGCAGAATGGAGCTGCTGAAGGACGGCATATAGGTACATTAATTAATGTATATCCCTAAATTCGTTGTCCCAGAAATTAAAAGTGTTAATATGACAGTGTAAATACATTATTTGCAAATCAGTACATATTTCGCCACGTTTCTGAGCATACTCGCAATTATTCTCTTCAATTACGGGTGGAAGCCATATATAATTACTGAGGGATTTTTAAGAAATGGTGACACTGAAGAGTTACAGAGGTTTTGCCTGTAATAAATGTTGTTTAGAAGTTCTTGTCGACAGGAATCAGTATGAATGTTTCTCACTGAAGTTGTAATAAACCAAAGTAAAAAAAATGCTGATGCTGTGTGAACAGTCTAAATCAGAGAATTACTTATTGCCGTGCTGGGCAATGTCTAGACGAGGAGAATATCTAAAACTCCTTTCAAGGACATTGCCTTTAACAACCCCTCTCTGATACATTCTGCTGAAAAACGTAAATCTGCTACCCAGTAAATAAGTACAATTTATTTGAATTAATTGAAGACTGAAGTCAGAAACAGAATCAGGAAAGGCAGCGCGCTGTGAGGAGGTACAGTTCATTGCCGTACGTGTTGTCCCATTCGCTCCTCCTACTGTCGCCTCCGATGTCTCTTATCGAAGTTACTTCGTTCTCCTGGCTTCAGGCTGCCACTGTCGCCAAGTCACCATGTTTGTTTCATTTTCTCAACGTGCACTCCAGCCTGCTGTGATAGTGAAAGTGGAAGAAGAACCCACTAATGCACCCTAAAAGCCTCATTAAAATAATGTTGGGTTAATGGTGCTGGATATACCAAGAGAGTCTTAGGTGTTAGCAACGTGTTTGGCTGCGTCTCCGGCCGTCGAAGTCTGAACCAAAGTCACTACAACGCTACGTGGAGACCACGTACAGTACAGAACGTGTTAATAACACTGCAGTAGCGTCAAGATTTCTGTGCTGTATTCGACACACCCATAATAATATACAGGGCGTACGTTCACATAAATTAATAAAACGAGGTATATTTGAGTCCGGCAGCTGCAATAGGCCTGTCCCTAAGGATTCAGGCTTTCTATGCAACAGCAGTGCAGTCGTCAGGGAAATAATAGGAGACAGTTTGTACAAACAAGGCCTAGCGGTACCATTCATCTCCAGCCATATTCAACTCACAGGAAATTGGCGTTACGACAGACACGTCATCTTCACACTGAATGCAATACCACCTAAAAGTTAAAGAAAATTTTATAAAAGGTTTATTTCGTGGCGTAGTGAAAGGGCCTTATCAAAGGTTCTTTACTCAAAAACCTTACACAGTTTCACAATGCACGCCTATACATTTTTCTGTTTACGCCCATAAACAAAGTACAGCCCTCCATACGCCTCTTTTCACCAAACACACAGTTGCAGAAGAGAACGCCCTGCAGACATCGTACCGATTTTCACGCAAGTCGGGCAGTAAAACTGCGGAGGGAAATTCATGTGTGGCCCTAAAGTACGTTATGACCTTCACTGCGACAGTTTTCCCGGAGCTCACACACACTCAACGGATGGCTGTGAGGATATCCTCTGATAAATTGTATCCAGGTCTAAACGACATGTGTATTATACGTGAAAAATTTTATTTAGCCTTTGATTAGGTGTGTGGCTTGCACTGTATTTATTTGTACGGGACTCACGTTTGCTAGAAACTAATCGGTTAGGGGATATGGAAAGTAAGTGATAGAATTCATTTACGTGCTTATGTACAGCATGACTGCCTCTGATGTGATTTTCACCAAAGCCATTCTTGATCCACACTGTTCTATAAAGAAATATTTTACCATGTTAATGAAAATCCGACAAATAATTTAGCAGCTGATATTGAGCCGCGGAAGGTGGAAGGACAGACAGAAAAATGGACGTGATTTCCACCTGAGGCTTGCCTTCTTACTGTATAAAGAAAGCCAACAACCCATGGATAAACCTCTAAAATTTATCATGTGATCGTCATCATCATCATCAACAGCAACCCTACAGAACTTCGTGGGTTTTGGCTTAATTATTTATCATATGGTGCTACATTTAAAATAAACCCTGCCTGACGTTGCAAATTACACTGGAAATGTTACAGTGTTCTATATGTTGTAGAAGTTCCGCTACAACATACTTTAATAAAATTTTTTCAGGCTGTCACGTGAAAGGGGTTTTGTTCTACATTAATATATTTCAGCACATGTTAAAATTAATCTAAACTGTGATTAAAATCGTGAAGCCTGTGCAGTTAACCATACCTGTAAAACATTAAAATCCGCACTGCCTAAGTACCGTTATACAGTTCGTAGTGACTGGAAAATTTTGAGTAAGAAACAACACGTTTTCAAAATAGTTTTTTTAGGTGGAAAAACAATAAATTAACCTCTAAAACAGTTTCTTCCAATCTGGATTTACGAGCTGAATAGATTCGAGTTAGTGGGAAATGTAATTTTTTTCTTCCCTTCTTTTTTCCAAGTCTTAACTTCATTGTCATTGCCGCCAGTAAAACTGTTGTGTTTAAATTGAATTTTTATATATAAGCATAAGTGTTTAAAATTACTTAGTTAATATTTTGCATGAAGCAATTTGCAACATTGTGTTACTGGCCTCTCGTACTGCCCGTTTGTATGCAGCATTTTGATAAACTGGCTCGTTAGCAGTATAAAGCACTGACAAGCGCAATCTCGTTGCGCTCCTATATTGCCTCGAATTACAGGTCGTTGCAAGAGAAGTCTATTTAGAAACGTCCAAACAACTTACCCCATGCTGGTTCCCATGTGATTGTAGTCTGCAATCCAGGAGGACGATCACCATACTTAGGTATATAATCGGTTTTTCTGCTGATGTTACTCACAGGACCAGGTTCGAATGTGTCTGTGACATTCACAACACAATTATTTATTTTGCGTCAGATATTAATAATTTGCTTAAGTGTGGGTTTGTTTCTTTCAAGCATCCGTCCCTTTCATTGGTGCTGCGGACTGAGTCGAGGTTTGGCCTTGCCAGTTCCCTTACGTGTCTGTGCACGTTTTGAAATAGGCGGTGTGGATCAATGCAGATTTCTTTAAGCTGGATAACCAGTCCGTCCTATAGAATATACTTCACATGGCAAAAAAGAAAGACGAAGAAAATATTCGTGTACCAGGAGGGATTTAAATCTGCATTGCCAGCACACCAGGAACAACAGAATTGTCTTTCTTATTGTCGTGCAACCAAAACAATTGGGATGCTGTAAAATACACATGAAACTACGCACAATTCGTGAGGGAATACCGGAAACGAGAAATTCAAGCTCTTAAAATTGAATTCTTTAATTGTAATGGTCTTTACCTTTCAGTGTTGAGATCCAGTCGCTAGTGGAAGCGTCTCCGAGTTGTCCGTCCTGTAAAACTGCCAGCACGCGGATCCGGTAAAGCGTATTTTGTGTCAAGCCAGACAGGGTAGCCAATTTCTCCTGTGTCTGAAAAATTAATATGCGCCTTAATTATTGAAATTTTTTTCGACAGCAGTTACATGTGACATAGATGTGACTGACATGTCTTCGGCCTTTTGGTCTACTTGTGTAGCTACTATGCAGTGTCTAGTCTGGTGCAGAGGCAAGGCGGAAAGCGGGCCATCTGATTAAAATTACGACCGTGTTACCGGCTGTCCTAAGTGAAATTTTCAATTTTTACCTCAACGTCTGCAAGAAAACGCAGAAATTGTGCATGACATAGGCCAAAACTTTCTCCTTTCTAGCCCTTAGATTCCTCACTTGATTTTATTCCAATTTCTGTCCGTACTTAACAAACTTTGCACTTAACACAGTATCTGTAAGAAACAAATATCAATCTTCTGGAATTCTCAACCCTTCTAAATACGGCAAGTTTTTTAGTAAACCCCTAAATTTTAACTGCAAAAAAGACTGTGCCTTAAATGACAAAACAAGATATTTCTGAGATATTGCATTGTAAGGTTAAGCATGTAACCTGTGTCTTATGAGTGACTGTGAGATTTTCATGTTGCACTCTGTCACTTTCATTTTATCATAGATCTGAATCTAATGTTGCAGAAATGATAAATCTGATAGTATGTATACTTTCTATATATTCGCATTTCCACCTTTATATCTGACGGGTAAAAGAGATTTTCTGCCTAATGTTTGAAATGGATAAAATTTAATACGAAATAAAATGACTCCATATTTCACTGGCGTTGCCATTTGTATTTGGATACCTTACAATTACCCTGACGAATATCATAAACCTATCGACCACAATACCTTGAATGTAACTAGACTTGCACACGTATGTCTCTTTCTGGGTATACCATATTTAGGCTTCGTGGAATGTACTAAATTACCGCGTGATTTAATATTGTGTTTGTGAGTCTCCGCTGGCCTCATATTCTGCGGGGTGTAAGGGTTGCTTTACAAAAATGTACTCGTACCCCCATGAATTTAAATTACAGACTCATAAGCTTTATTGTATCGATGTGTCATCTTTGTTTACGATTAGAAGAATAATTTTGAAAAACCTCTGTTGTTTATTTTGCAAGGACTTTTTCTAGTAGGATTACTAGGTTTCTGGTTTTCGTAGGTATCTAGAGCCTAGCAATCACAATATCCTTGCAGAAAAGCTGTGGTCCCCCGGTCCCGCTAGTACCAACTTTCACATTTTTGGACCGATTTCTTTTAACCCGTTAACTGGGTCTTTTCTGGGCTGCTGGTGTAATCTCCCCTGGGTATTTAATCCTGCCCGTTTTTCATTGTTCCTATAAAGCATGAGAAGGGTTGATAACATAATGGGGTTTTCTTTCAATATGTAATGAGAAACTGATTTAAACATGAAATGTAGTTTTTGTTCGTAATTATTGCAACATTTATGAATTTTTTTATTTTTAAATTTCTATCTGTGTGGTAGACTTGAAAACGCGGTACTACACATAGGGCCTTCTCACAGTCAGGACATCAGCGTTTCAAATAATTGTCGTGGATGGCGCTGGCTGCCAAGAAGAAGGCGGTTGGTGGTGTCTCCTAGAGGAGAAAACTTCGAATATTTAACAGTACTCATACCTAAGTCATATCTCGTCATATCCCGGACATATCAGTGGTGAAAGATCGAGGTCCTAATAGTACGTCGTACCCCCACTGAAATAGCGCAATACCAGTACGCAAATATACATCATGCCCAGTTAAGTTTCGATCTGTTAGACCGACAATGGAATAATTTTACTTATCGTTTAATTTTAGAGAGTTTTAATGGCAACTTTTATATAACAGCCAAAAGTAAACTTATAAAGAACCTAAATTGTACCCCAGTAACGTATTTCTGTGGAAGGGTAAATCCGGTTGCTACGGTATATACTGAATTGCTAAGCCTAAGCAGATGATTTATAATTCTTTGAGCCTCAAATATTTCACAGCTTTTAATAAGAACATTACAAGCTTATCATAAAATCTGAAAGGCACCAAGTATACATTTGTGCCTGAACTTCATGAACTCCACTTTGTGACTCGGCAGACATTAGACTTTACTAACGTACGTTGGAGTTCTGGCCTTCATGCCCTGCAGTCTGTGAACTGGCCAACACTAAGCGTGACCAAATACACACGTCTTCTGGATTACGTAAACTGTTCTCCGTGATGCGACAGAAACTGAACGTTACCAATTACACATCTCTGTTCCGAATCTCATGAAAATTCGTGACTTGACTGACAATGAGTTCTGTCACTATATATTTTGTGTTTCGATTTTCGTGCAGTCTACTCAGTAACTCAGTCCAGAGCGAAACTTACCGACGTGAATGTTTGTGTTCCGGAGGCTCACTCAGATGCATATACAAATATCACTGGTGTACGTATAACGTTTAAGAGTTTATTTTAAGGGTCGTCTTACCTAAGAGTCTAGTTAAATTTTAATCATATCTTTTGATCTTTCGGTAATGTTGAATGAAACTTTGTACACGAAAAAACTTGTATGCAAATATTATTAATAATAAAAGTACATTAATATTTTACAGCTTCACGTGGGGCTACTGAGTCAGCATGTGGATAAAAGATTGAAACTAAATTATCATAATCATCATCACATGTGCGGAATTTAATATATATACTTCGTGCAAAGTTTCGTATTTTGCTGGGCACTGTAAGTAGCGTGATTTGTATGATTTTTGCACTATGTATCAGTTGTTATTCTGAACATCCCTAACCAACTGTTCCTTAGAATGGAGAGGCAGACTTCTCTGTGAGGGAGGAACCCACGTGTTCTCTATAATTTACATGATCATTATTTTACACGGAGTTGACTTTAATTCGGTTTGTTAATCCACTACAAACAGAACCTAACTCAATATTTAATATTTAGTTTCTCACAACATTTCACAGGGCGCGATGGGGGCACCCGATACTTAAGCCATATACTAGTATCAGGCTTGTGATCTGTGTGTATAATTCTTTGTAACTCAGTTTGAGATCCACATCCCTGGGAAGCTTAAATAAATTGCAATGAACCGTTTGATTTTTGGCTATATTTTTTAAACACTCCATTTTATTCATGGCTTCTATGTTAATAGGGAATAAAATATGACCAGATCAAACAGCAATGGCGACGACCCGGAAGTTTGTACGACACGTAATTAAGACTGTAGTCACTACCCTAAATCGGAAGAGTTCCCACAGAGGCGGCAGTTTCTTAGAACGGTACAAAAGGGCGAGGGTTTGAGAAGAGGGATGTAGCAACCAGTCTACACCGGTTGTCAGGATGGACGATATTGATAATCGGGGAAAATACATAAATAAAATAGTATGCTACAATAAGAATCCCTATCAGAAATTTGAAAGCAATACACAAAATATAAGCTTTCATCAGCTGAAATAACTTACAAGTCATCACCCAGACCTACCGTGTTCCATGGTCTCCACTCGCTGTCTTCTGTGCTGCGATACGAGAGGGCGAAGACTGGCTTGCCTGAACACTCCCACACAACGCTGAGCATAGTTGCCTCTCTGCAGTGAAGCTGGGGTGCAGATGGGCCCGGTCCTTCTACAGACCTGCGGACTTTCTCACGAGTTCCAAGTAGTTCTACATATTCACAGAGCACGTACAGTATATCTTTCTCACATTATATATTACACATCACGTGCATGTTTACTATTCAAATAAACACTTGTCCAACCAATGCACCGTATTCAGTGTCCTTGCACCACACACTTACAGTATTTTTACATCTAAGTCCTACATGTTTCTATCCTGTAGGATCATTATCAGGGACTCATTCAAAATTAAAATCTAAATAATTAAAAGTTACCCACACAGCTTTGACAGTAAGCGCTATATGTTGCAGAAAAAGAAATAGATGGTTGGCATGATGTTTTGCTTGTGTAGGTCTCTGTGTTAATATAGAAAACGTTAAAAAGTTAAAAACATTAGATTAATTAGAATGTATGTACAAGTGTAGCAAATTTTACATAAAA
The DNA here is from genome assembly GCA_013340265.1 of Coptotermes formosanus. Taxonomy (NCBI): domain Eukaryota; kingdom Metazoa; phylum Arthropoda; class Insecta; order Blattodea; family Rhinotermitidae; genus Coptotermes; species Coptotermes formosanus. Next base: position 640,389 of record BLKM01000322.1, on the reverse strand, counting down.
ATTAATTAAAAATTAATATATGTTTTTAAAATATTATATGCTAGAACGATGGTTGCAATGGTAATTATAGTACATACACGTGTATTAGGAATTTTTGCGCGTTGTGGGTGAATCTCATATAATTTTTCGTTGAATTTGTGTTTTTTGACGTACAGACATTTCAACTCGTGTTTTATGCGAAATTGGGTCGCGGCTTTTAGTGTGTTGTAACTCTGACGGCTGGATCCACTCACTTGTATGTGTATGTAGTTAGGTGATAACTGTAATTGCTTGCACGTTTTGTTATATCAAATTGCTGCTTTCATCTTGCGTAACTTCTTTCTGACGTTCTTACAGATATAAAATTCTTTTGCCTGTTTGGCATTGGCAAACTTTATATTCCTCATCCCTTGCTGAGTATTATTCAGATACAACACCTATCCAACTAATGCACCGTATTTAATGGCTTTACATAACACATAGGTGCGTATTATAATTACCACTGCAACCATTGCTCTGCGATACTATACTTTAAACACATAAATTAATTTTTGATTTGAAATTAATTTTTACCTAAATTTGCTACACCTATACACATATGGCCGATCCCAGTGGCCGCGCGGTCTAAGGCCTAGTTCTGCCGCTGCTCGCTTGCTGGAATTGTGGGTTCGAATCCCCCCCCGGAGGCATGGATGTCTTTTGGGATTGTTGTGTGTTGCAACGAGCTGAACATCTTTCAGATGAGACCTACTGTGTGAGCGTGTGTGTGCGTGTGTGCGTGTAATTGTGTGTGATCTAGAAACCTCAACTACGAGGCGACCTAGGCCCGAGTTGTACTGTTCCGCTACAGGAAAGAATAAATACATTTTAATTAAGCCGGTGTTTTTAACTTCTTAACTTTTTCAGTATAAACACACAGATCCACACAAGCAAAACTTCATGTCAACCAACTATTCCTTGTTCTGGAACATATAATGTAAAGGCTGTGTGTGTAACTTCTACTTACTTAATTTTTAATTTCGAATGAATCCCTGATGTTGACCCTACAGCATCGAAACATGTAGGACTAAGATACGAAAATATTTTAAGTGTTGTAATATAAAGACATTAAATATAGTGAATTGGTTGGACAGGTAATGTATTTGACTTTTTTTAAACTTCTCTATGGGAACTTACTTCAAAATATTAGTGACATGTTCTTTGAATTCCAGTAGGGTTTGTTATGGCCCCTGTGATTTATGTTATAACAAAGCACCTTTTTCAGTAAAAGTCAAAACACATGAATAAGACTGAGAAAAGTCGCAATAAAAAGCTCTATATTATTGCTTGGAAAACGCGTCAATTCGCGGTTACGCGCATATTGTGTTAGTCTATATAGGTTTAATACGTATGCGTACCGTGTGTGTATTTTTAAAAGTGTCGCTGTATATAGCCCAATACGACAGTCTGTATTCTTATCACCGGTGGAATACCTGGCTCCAAAGTCGATAAGGCACTTGAGGCTGAAACCTGATGTGTAAACCGTACGTCATTATGTGTTACTGCAGTGACCGGTATCACAGTCGGTCACCTTCCTGCCCCGCCCACGACAAGTGTCAGTTGAACGTACGCGCCTCTTGGCCTGTTCAAGTACGCCTACCATCTTCTTCAACGTCTTAACGTGCGTTTGCTGTATTGCTTTCCAAAGCGATTCTCGCCTATTCCACCCTGGCACATCTTCTGGCCAAGTGTGGCCTTCACCTTCGACTCTCCAAAAACATGAATGGCGGAACACCTGACCTTAAGTGTTGCCGGCCTTTGTCGACACCCTTTCGGATTATCTGTGTAAGCCTACTCTCTGGAACTTGTGCTACATCGTGATTCCAGTATCACTCTTCTGTTCTTATCATTGCTGTGGTCTGTATGGGGTAAAGGGAAGAGAATGATAGTACAGAATTTAGTGTGCCTATGTGACGCGGCAAGATAGATTACTCCCGTAAGTTGTGTTTCTGGAATCTTATAGATTTTTACGGTTACGCGAGATGCCGCATTAAGGGAAGTGTACAGCGCCGAGGAAGCGGTTGGAAGTGCATGTGTGTTCATGAATCGAGCGGTTAGCCTGTCAAGTGCAGTCAACATTTAGACAGCCACAAATAACACTTTGAATGAAAACGTGCCATGGACGAACCGTTACACTGGTATATCCCTGAGCCGGCATTTGGCCTGGCCGGAAGGAAGTTAACTTAAAAGTGTTTTCGTATGTTTGTCCCTAGGTTAATTATTTCCTCTTGCCCCTGGCCTAAACAGAACCGGGGTTTCTTACAACTGTATTGCAAGTATTGGGCTAGTATTTTGTTTTCTGAAAGCTTTGAAAGTTAAATAACTTTCCTATATTGATTTAGTACTGATCTTTTTAAGCCTTATATTTTATTTGGTGGCAAGCATAATTATTTTAATTACACACGTATGTGCATAGACCTTATTTACCTGGACTGCTGCGAAGTTCACTTATACAGGAACAGCCTTTCACACAGTCGTTATGATCACCCTGCAACATAAAACATAATTCCCGAAAGGATGTCAGGAGAGGTGCAATATTTTGTCAGTAGTGAAGAACAGAGTGAAAAGAAATTTGGACATCAGGTTCAGCTCCACTGAAAGTCAAAACGCGCCCTCATTTGAAAAATTATGTGAACTAACGTGCTGTACAGATCAGTTAAAGTCACTTGTAATCGAGATGTCCACTGCTCGAGTCCCGGCTGTGTAAGTTGGTGTACTCCGTAATATTTGTTTCGGGCAGTGACGCTAGGTGACGTGTTGGAAGTTTACCCTTATTTCGCAGGATCACACTGCCTTCATTTTTATGCGGCTGATAAAGGCGCCCGCTGGTAAACACCTGTCACATTACATGACGTCACCAACAATTAGATTTCAGGCTTAACCTTCAGAGTCGTGAGAAATTCAAATTCCACATAAAATTTACGTCCTCTCCCAGTCCTTTTTCAGGCCAATGTCGAAAAAATATTTACCTAGAATTTGTGACGAACACTTTACTTTCACTTTCCTACTCAGCCGACAGCAGTATTTCTAAGCAGTGTGGCTTACATAAAACCTTCCTTTGATGTAGTAGCCCAATAATCCACCAGTTTACCTACAGGCAGGTCATATATCTGTTTTCTCTAATTTTTGGTCACCGTGAAGAGAATTTCCTTTGGATAACCTAAGTTTTGTCTTTAACAATTTTAAATTACTAACCCATTAATAAACAGAAGTTCTCCGAGTCGGCCATATAAAGTGATCAGTGCTTATTCAAATTTTTCTTTAATTTAATTGCAACAACATTTTCAAGCCGAGTATGAAACGTGATTATAAACTTCCAGATGACTATCCAACTCGCAATTTGAATTCACTCGGCCTTAAATATTACCCGCTTCCTTTCTTGTTCCTCTGCCCGGAAGTAAGCTCGTGGCATTATGAGTAAATTAACACCAGCCCTTCCTGTGTGCTGTTATTCACTGTTATGGAATAACGAATATTAAAGCAGATTTTAATGTTTTATATTGTTCATTTCCGTGCGTTGAAATCAATATCAGAAATGAGAACCAGCTAAATGCACACTTCTGTATTACATACCTTTTATTCTCTAGTTTCCCTCCAACATGTTTCGGCGAGCTGCCATCTTCAGAGAGGATATAACACATTTATTATATAAAACAAAATATAAAATTTGATGTCTTCGTTGTTATTAAAATCTTAAAATATTAAAATCCTCTAAATTTTATATGTTATTTCTCTGCTCTTGCAAAGTTTATTGGTGTTCTTTCCTGGTTTTGGAATTACGTGGATTTTTAATCTGTCATGAATGAAAAAGTCACTGTCGATATAACGTCTATGAAAGAGAATTCCTTCGGATCAAGGCAGACGGTAGTTGTACTTACGGAATTACTTGTGTTGGTCTTGTGTGTATCTCAGTGTTATGTAGCACATTAATTGGGGTCGGCCACGGTTGTGTGTTTCGTACAGGTACACTCTGTGAAACAAAAACCAAGCGGCCTGAAATTTTCTAAGTCCCACACCGGAAAGGACATAAAGACCAGTTGCCATCATAAATCGAGTCGTTCTTAGTTTCTCCATATTTGTGCTCGCATGGCGTTTCTGTGTCTTCCATTCATTCCAATCATTCACGCCGGATGTATATTACCCAAAGACACAAACACGTCTGCTTAATTTCAACTTAAATACGAATTAACGTTCATTAATGTTCCGAGGCGTGTGGCTAGCTAAGGCTCGTACGAAGTTCGATATAGTATACAAGGCAGACGCTTACTTGTGTTCGCTGATAGCCAAGCACGTAGAGGCACGGTTCCACTGTGCTTTGCGTGCACAGTGTTTTGGTTCGAGTCCCGGTATCGGCATATATTCTCTTTATCTTTGCACAAGTCATATTCGCACAAATGCTAAATTAATCTCTGGAGTTACACGTAAATTACTTAATTATATCATTCGTAAGTT
>BLKM01000322.1:513440-626310 GCA_013340265.1 Coptotermes formosanus | reverse complement strand
CAGTAGCGATATAACGTGTACTGACTCCTTTCATGCGAGTGGCGATATAACGTGTACTGGCTCCTTTCATGCGAGTAGCGATATAACGTGTACTGAAGAACTTGGTCATTTCTCCATTTCAGGTTTTCTTTAGGGATTGATATTATCTTTCGTTTCGGAAACCTCAGGCGGTGTTTTCTAAGCCTTGATAGACACAAAACTCCATGCAACAAAGTCCTGCTTTAGAATAGCGGTCCGGCAATAAAAAAGTGTTCAGTATACGCAACCCGATGGTCACTATCGTACCTTGAGAGACAAAGAGGGATTTTGAATATAATTAGGCTGAATTGCTTTAATAAAGCACCTCGTACCGCACAGTAAACACACTCTGTCTTGAGATCTGCGCTGTTCTGGGATATTACACAGCGTCGAGTGGCAATCCTTTGCCGACGTTTCGGGGCAACGTATCGTTGGCATCATCATATCTCAAGAAGTCGTCTTGGTTTTCTTGATCCTTGAAGATGGCACCGAAACGTTTCCCGAAACGTCGGTAAAGATTACCACTCGACGCTGCGTGATATCCCAGAAGAACGAAAATCCCTACAACATCGCGGCGGAAGCCTAAAATCAGACTTTGTCTTCATTACGAACAGCAGCCTCTTACATTTCCATAGAGAAGCAGTGGCTGTTTGTTTTGTAAACCGCACACAGCATAAATACGCGCTGTGAGCAGAGCGTGGAGTTTTGAATATTGAACCCTGTGTTACACGTGGCGAACACAGGAACTGGAAGGGTTACGGAACAGCACTGGGAGAACCGCGAATCCTGTGTCAGTACATGTACTGGCTGCACCTGAATCTATCAATTTTTTTCAGTTTTAGGCCTACTCTTTGCCTTCGTGTGCTTGTCGTTAAATATTATTTTATAGACAGTTATATTTTATGATATGAAAATTTTATAAGGTACCAAATGAAACTTCAGTTATAAACCTGAACCTCTGAAACTTCAGTAATACGAAACGTTTAATTTCGCTAAACAGCGATAGATCACTTTCCTATGCCTGTAAAATGTTCTAATTGCTTCCCTTTTAATTTGGCATTAGGACCAACAGAATTAAGTAAAACAAATGTAATCTAAACTCAGCGAACAATAACATTACTGAATGAGTTGCTATTTTGTTTCCTACGACCAAAGTTCTTGATAGACGTCTTTAATGGCTGTTAAAGGAAAATCATGCACGCTAAGTTACATTTAATTTAGACTTCCATCATATATTGTCGTCAAAGTAAACAAAAACAAACAAATGCACTTAAGTATCGGTAGCTGAAAAACATGGAATGGAAGTTGATTCTGAGACTCTGAGACATATTTATTTCATAGAGAAGGCGTGTAAAATTTTTGTTTGATGATTGACAGTAAGAACTCTCATTTGTTTTAAGTCCGTAACCAAGCCTTAAAGAGAGTGAAGAAAGTGAAGCATAAAAAGTGCACAGCTAGGGTTCGAAGTGCCTAGTTGCAGAATAAGAAAAACGAGTGCGTTGCTTCAAAAGTTGAAGAGAACTTTGTGCGATATGTGTTGTACCTACTTCTGTTATTCTTGAGTTCCTGCGTTCAACAGTTCCCTTGCCTACAATCGTTAATCCATTTCTCTCCTCTGGAATCTGGAAAGTGAAACAACCAGTAAGTTATTGCATGCAAGAAATAGGAATGACTTTGTTAAGTTTATTTTTTAATGCAGTTTTCTTTGCTGATTTTATTAGTGATTGGATAAAAAGTGAATGTTTGAAAGCAAGGTAGGAAGCAATTTATTTGTGATATATGTTGGTTGGTTGACTCTAGGTTTCAGGGCTTTCTGGAATCCCTATGTTGTTTCTAAATGTTGGTTTGAAACAGGTGTAAAATAGGAAATATGGCTACTGTGGTACTACACCCTTATTTAAATAAAATTCAGGAAAACCGCAAAATCTCTACCCAGAACACCTGACTGTAAAGGTAAGTTAGAAACATGTCCCCGTGCAGTGTTTTGGAAACGTTATTTTGCACAGATTGATGTCCGGGGTAGCAAGGAGCACAGTCCAAGTGAGAAAGTAGTTACAAAAGACACAGCTGCGATCTAGTAGAGAATAGGAGAAGCAGATTTTGGAAAATGAACAGAGGCTTTCCGATTAGATACACTTACATCTTACGTGGTAAACCAGTATTATCAGCTTTATTGGAAGTTGCGCTTACAGCTTGAATATGTGTTCCAGATATTCTGCTCTCTTGTTTATAAAACGGGAACACGTCAGTCTGTAATATCCGAAAAATTAGAAAACTTTTCCTGTGACAATCAAAGCTTGCTCGCCACTTAACTGTCACAATATGTAACAAATGTGTGTACTGCGAAATACAGTTGTGGTTTTTAAATTACTCGTAACCGGTACAATGACACTTTCTTTTAATCATTGAAGATTTGTAGTTTTTAGTTCTGAAAGAACGTCTTTTGTCAACGGCTGTGTCTTGGCAGGTGTTTGAATCTGTCTCAATAAAATATGCAAATAAATACATTCTGTGTCCTTTCTGGGATTGTTCTTATTTCCAGAATACGGAGAGGATGCAGAAGTATGGAGAAATAGGGTAATTAACAGTATGAAAACATTGTAAAGGTGAAGGATAATGTCCTTATTTCTCATTAACAATTCATTTTATGGGAACGTGGCTTTCTGTGCTTACATTTTTAATTAAAGGAATATTCTGTCATGGTTCATACCATACCATCTCAATCTGAGTAAGTCTGTGATTATTTGAAAATAGAGGTAGAACACTAAGAGCTTTTAGAAACTTGAAGAATTTTCCGAACTTTTGATAAGTTTCCTTTAGATATGCAGGAATTCATATGCGAATTAAAGACGACCTGGTATATTCAGCACCGTGGCTTGCATTCGAGTAAAGACGGTAAGTGTGTGTATCATCATAACACACCAGATTTATGATGATGTCTGTAATGCAAGTAGGTTGGTGTCTGGGAGATAACTAAAGAATAATAATTCTAGGTGACAGACGGAAAAACCTAGAAGCGCGTACGCTCTGCAATCTCTAAAAAGCGTACGTAACAATTCGAGCAGCATTTTGCAACAGAAACAGTACCCAGTTATGTCCCCAGACAGAAACCTGTGCGTATGTACTCACTGTTACTGCGATGAACAGACCTGAGGTCAGAGGGGGAACGGTTGTTAAACTGCCATTAATAATGTGATGCTAATGGTACAGAGTTGAGTGCCGTCCCATGGATCACCCGGTTATTCCCCGGCATTACAGCAGTTGGGGCTGGGATTAATCAGAGGCCAATTAGTGTAGGAACTGTGGTGAACAAATCGGCAGTCGGTATAATTACAGTGATGTGGACCGGACAACGGAAGGACTGTAGCTCGATTCCCGGCAGGTGTAAAGTGTTTTGCTGTTTTCCAAAATGCCCAGACAGGCTGTAGGGCCCAATCCGCTTCCTATTCAATGGTACCGGGGGCATTCTTCCGTTGAGTAAAGCGGGCTGGGCGCGAGGTTTGGCATTCACCGCACCTAATGCTGAGGTTAGAACAGGTGGGACTCTGACTCCACTCCTTCCTATACCTTAATGGCCTGCACATGGACACTCTCCCTTAGCATCATTTCTCTTCGCCCCACAAACGTTTGGATATTACATTAAACGAGTATATTGCCGCTTCCGGTTACGTCCTTTTAAATGCGCTGTTCAGTAATCACCACATCATTTGCCGCTATATGGATCCAGCAATTGGAAACGTCGTGACATGGCGAAAAGTAATGAGTGACAGTATAGGTAGTCTTGTTATGCAGCCGTATTAGTGTGTTTATTGGCTAGCAACAGCCGACATATTCAAAGAAATTTGTACCGCACAGCCGCCTAGGCTGCACTTACTGTTAAGAACATTATTTATGCAACTGGATGGGCGATTCGTGAATTTGTGTATTTACGGAGGTTTTACAGTTCACTTCCAGGTATCCCGATATGTTATCGCAGTTCATTCAAGGCGTAGCCTCATTTTCAAACTGCTGGGATGTGTGTGTGGATGTTGGTGAAATGATGCGCACAGAGGAACCCCCAGTTACTCGAAGCAAAATTTGGCCGAGTGCCCGTTTGTCCGCAACAGATCTCACATGGGCGGTGAATAACATTTTGAGATATGGCACGGATCTACGAAAATTAAAACTAATCTCTATTTTATAGGCTACAACAATTTAGTTCGTACCTCACAGAGAAACGATTTCATGTCCTTTGATGGACCAATCGCTTAGGAAAATATTATTTGTTTATCACAAAAACCATACGAAAGGAACAAAAACAAGAGGTAGCTAAAATGCAGGGCTGTCATTCTTAAAATGTTGGTATACTTATAAGTGTTAATTGCTATAATTAGCATATATTTATATTTATAATCCTTCATGAAGACCCTTTTCCGCTTACAAATGTTTAAAAATAAAGGTTACTTCGTCTTCTGTAGACGAATCTTCTTCATTGTTCTCCATACATGATTATGCATGTCGTAGTTCTGAAAAATTTTCGTGTACTCAAGCCTCACTGTCATTTAAAGCTTCAGACAAACTTATTATTATCATTATTATTATTATCATTACTACTATTATTATTGATGTCTCATTTTATAGACTGGAAAGCAGAACTTACAGTGCCGGATAGTCAAGCAGAAAGAAGACAATAAGTGTCTGTGTTTGTAAGCCTATAATATTCCGTACAACGGGCCCACATTCCTGGTCAGGCAAAGCAATATTTCTGTAATTGCAACATGCTATTGCACTCAGTTACAAGTACTAAAATATAAAAAATTTTTCCATCGGTTCAACTCCTTTTACAGTCGAAAAACATGCAGACAGTTAATGGTAATAAACAGTGTAATTGTGGCGACGGAAGGGTTTGTTGTATTTGTGTAAAGTATTATTGTGATAATAAGTTCCCGGCTGTGACAGCAAACGTCTGAAGTATTAAAATACAAGAGAAGTGAAATCAGACGTAACGAGCACACAGAAGGCCCTGTGACTACCGCGCTATGGGCAATGTGGTGACAGCATATTCTAGATGTGCTAATTTAGACCCTACATGTGGACAAATAAAAATATTTGGAAAGCTAAAATATGTAGGATTTATCTTTATTTTCAGGAGTAATTTGTCCTAACTGGAGTTGGCTAAGGTAAGAGTAGCAGATCATGCATTTTGCTGGCGCGTGTTCAAATTTATCTGTAACACTGTTATTTACATACGCCAAAAAGAAACACAAATAGAGTTACAAATCTGATGTCGAAATAAATTTATTCCCAGTGGCTTCGTAATCGAAATGTGAAAATTTGTCGCTACAGGCTGCACCTACACACACACACACTGCTCTGTGTTTTGTACGCTGTACTACACTGCGGTGAAATTCGGAGAATTTGCAATTACCGCACTGGTTGATGTCAGCGTTGGTAGTCCTTTATTAATTTCAACAGGTGCAGGAATTTTTATTTATAACAACTCAGTAACGAGTATCTATTCAGGTGGTCATTTTCACAGGACTCGATTTCATTTCTGAATAATCTGTACAGGAAAAATTTTTTCGTTCCCTTTTTAAAAAGAGAGGATGTAAGAGAAATATATATAATTCAGTTATAAAGACTTTTCTCGGTTGGCACAATGCCATAAAGAAACAAGTTAGGAAATGTAGGCATCAAGTTATTTTACGATTTTTTCGGATATATTTCCTTGATTACAAACTACCTGTGTGGCGCCAAATTATATTCAGTTCGTTAACAATTTCTTCGGCATTCATGCTCCACGCCGTACTTCTTTTAGTTGCATAATAAACAACAAGATATCAACATCAACGTAAGCAGACATTCATACAAGGTGTCTGTAATTTTTACCCTAATTTAACCAAAATTACTTTCGGTCTACAGCTTTTGTAAAGTCTCGGTTATTAAATTTCACAAAAAATCCTTCAGTGTGAGGCGAGTTATTGAATCCTAACAGACTGATGGATAGTCGGACGGACAGCTGGACTTGGCAAAGCTAAGAGTCGCTTCTTGCAAATTTTTGTGAATGCTCTTAAAAAAACATTTCATAATACTTGCAGTTGCATTTATTGTTTGTATGAAGTTTCCTCCTTCTTACGCCATAAAGTTTCCTTTATATAACTTACCATATCCCATGGACTACATTTAATCTAACCTACTGCAGAATTACAGATTATTACTAACATAATTTTCTAAATGCATTTGTAAGCATTATATGTGTTATTTTTTGTTGAACCGATATATGTAACGCGATTGTGACGCCAACAAATTTATAACCATTACAGGAAAACTGCACTCCAGTTTGTAGTGCACATCTTTCTCATATGGTGCAGCTTCGTTAATTTATGTGCTCACTGTTATTAATAATAATTTATCGCAGGTATAGCTGTACCGTTTTTAATGTAAACAAGAGTACGAATTTCAGCTGCAGCGAACAGCGCAGCCCTTTGAAACTGACAAAAAATAGTGCGGATTTAAGCATTGCACAGAGATACAGATTGTATTCCCTTGTATTCAGGTGCACGTACACTGTGCCACAAATTGTTTGAAATTTATATTTTGTAAAAATTTAGACCTTAGTGTGAGTTTGTCACTTACAAGTTAAAATTGGCCCTTTCCATTCCCCGAAGGAGCATAGGAGAAATAGAGGTGTAATTGCACTCATTCTAAACCTTGACGCAGATGGACTTGAGTGGTCAAATTCACGGCCCGACAGCTTCACCCATTTCCGTATGTGATGAATCAGGGTTGGGATTTCGCATTTAGATTTCAGCCCTATATAATGGGCCCACGTTGATCTAATTGAACGTTGCCGGAAGTCTTTTGATGTTGACCTTCACCGGTAAACATAACTGCTCTTGTTGCTGTCGGTGAGAAAACACTTCACAGGCCTTATTTTCTTTTTATGCAATTCATGTAAAGAATGCGTAAGAAGTAAACGTAAACTCAAAGTTATTTACAAGTCAAACTGACATACAATGAGGTTTTAAAATAGTTAAACCCAGTTTGAGACACTGCTGTAAGCACACAGAGAGAGGGAACCTCGAATGTGAGGGTGGAAAGTTTGTTTCTACCTTTCCTCCTGAAGTGATAGCAAAGCCTATAGTTGCTGTGGCCACCTGTCGCTGCGGAACTCTACTTGTACAGCCATAGCACAGTGGCGTGTTTTATAATTCGTGGGTCATTTTACACGCACACAGACTGAACGCCACTAAGGACGTGACCGGGCGTTCGCCTTAGAACATTTCCTGAATGCAAGTTATGTCTTGCAACATGTGCATCAAACTCACTGATTTCCAGCATCGCGTATCTTAAAAGTAATTATTCAGGTGCACAATATAGATGGTTGTCCAAGGTCCTGCTACCTAATATCAGCAACGCTTACGACATTTTCACATATACATGTCTAAGCAGGAGAGGTAGTTTTGCTGTGATTAGTGTATGTACCGCCAGTGTCAACAGTCAAGGCTCTTGACGTTTTAGGAGCGTTAACAAAACTGCGAATAGTGACTCTTATCTTCTTCATGTATTTGTCTGTCTGTCTGTCTGTCTGTCTCTCTGTCTGTCTCTCTGTCTGTCTGTCTGTCTGTCTGTCTGTCTACATGTCTGTCTCCCTGCCTGCCTGCCTGCCTGCCTGTCCGTCCGTCCGTCCGACTGTCCATTCATCCCTGCGCATGGAACCACTCGCTTCTCACTGGACGGAGTTTCGTAAAATTTGATTTAGAGTAATTTTCTAAAGTCTGTCGGGACAATTCAATCTATAATAAATTTGAGTAACGTTTCCTTCCTCTTGCGTGGGAGTTCCATTGATCGCCACCAGATTGCAGGAGACAGAACTATGAGAACCGAGTTCCATAGATGTCCACTAGATGTTATGAGACACAAATTAACAGGCCTATGAAAACGCTTTCGAGTGTAAACATTAACTTTGAATGTGGTAACAGTACACATTTATGCTCTTACGCTATTTATGCTGTTACTGTACTTGATATGTCTATGGAATCAAGCGGGAATGAAGGTAATACAACACCACCACGAAATTCCAGTGTTTTAAATGTGGTAATATTGGAATGCAACAGCAGTTTTATGCTGTGATTCATACACAGCTGCACGTAACATAACACTACAACATTTCAGTGTCACAATACTGTAGCAATTGATGCATTCATTCTAATATAACGTGACTAATGCTGTCATGCTATCTATATAAAAATTCAGTAATGCAAAGGTATGTAACGCTTGGAGTTCCATGGGCAGATGGCAGATGGCAGGACAACTGTAAGAATGTTCGAGTTTTACAGACCGCCATTAGATGTCAGAAGACGTAAATACAGGGAACTGTGTTTTCTGCGCGGTACGATTTAAGCCTGTAATATGATTCAGCTTTATTTGCGTGTTTTGTATGCATCTCGGAATAAACCGCGACTCTTTCCCCATACAGCATTAAATGACTGAATTTAAAACCCTGTCGGGGTGTGTTTACTGCGCGGTACGGACTCAGCGTGTAATATAATTCAGCTTTATTTGCGTGTTTTGTACGGATCTCGGAACAAAAAAGGTTGTTTCCTATGCAGCATTAACTGATCGATTTTTAAAACCGAGCCGGAGTGTTTAGTGCGCGGTACAACCTTAGCCTGTAATATATATTTCAGCCTCATCTCAGTTTTTAAATGTTTAATCACAAAGGTATAAAATACCAAAGAAATTTCGTAAACTGTGTTCTCTTTGGTGTAACTTATGATTTAAGGTTGTGCCATTGCTCAGGCAGTTAGTCGCCCGCCTCCTAAGGCAGAGGCACGTGTTTGATCCTGGGTCAGTCTACGTGGGATTTGTGGTGGACAATGTGGCACTGGGGCAGGTTTTCCCCGAGAATTTCGGGCTTCCGCAGTCAATTTCATCCCATCGGTGCTCAATTACCAGGAAAATGACAACAGCAATAATAATAAGAAACTTCATCATGCGGTTGCACAAGAAGCCTTAAGGTTGCGTTGCGTCCGTAGCCTCTGCTGCGGGGTCCTTCTCCACAAAAAACTTAAATCATGGTATGAGGTTTCATGTTGTGGCTTTTCCTTCAAATGCTTCAACATTTGGCCTTCAGCAAGCAGTAAGCCTATCTTATATACACCGTAACACTGTCAGTCTCTGTCACACTCCCACATTGAAGTTTCATGGACCGCCACCAAAGGGCAGGAAAAGACAAGACATAGAATTTAGTTCGACGGACGCGCGGATGGTATGTAACAGACACGACTAATTGGCGTTGCCACTTTAACTGAGTAAAGGTTCGCCGGGCACTAATACGACAGTATAATATAAATACGTACACATTATTCAGGTTTTCACTATAACTGCGAGAACCACTACGATATTGTAATACACAGGCATACACATTCTTCAGGTTTCCACGGTAACTACTTAAATGTGCGTGCCTTACCTGCCTGGATCACGGGGTTTCCACAGTAACTGCGTACATGAAGTGTGCCTTGCCCCCACTGGTTGCTGGGATTCCACGGTAAATACGTAAATGTGTATCCCTATACTGCCCGGGTCGCCGGGCACCAGCATACTAGTTTTCATTAAACCCTGACAAGAATAAGGGTACTTTACATGAAGACGTATTTACATTTATCGAAAATCAAATTCAATAACTTTTTTCTGAAAATTGTGCTGTTTATGGGATAATGTTGAAAAATGGTGTAGCCAGAAAGGACACAGACGACAATACGGCGCATGAACGTTTCATGCTGGATAGCTGGGGCTACAGACACACGAGCAGAATACGTAGTATTTATTCATTTTCCACGCAACAATCGTTAAGCTTTCGCTCCTCTGTTACCTTGTATGAAGGCCTACATTGCATTTCTTGTTCCACACAGAATATTTAAATGTCTCGTACTATTCGCACCTTATATGGCCACTATTATCCTGTAAATTTAAAAAAAATTACTTTATTTAATTTTGTTTGTTTTTTTGTCTGTTTCATAGGCACGAGCGGTAGCACGGTGTGTAAGCTGCGTCTTCCAACTCTGAAAATTTAAAATACGATGGCTCTTGGAACTCCACAAAATCCCCGATACTGTCCCGTATTTTTATTTCTAAAGCAAAACAAAAATGTTGTCCCTGACAAGGCAGTATGTGAATGACTTTTTTACGTACAGAGCCAAAGATCACTCTTGTACCATTCATTAATGAACGCAGAGTTTTCTGAATAGCTGCGTAATGAGTCTGAATTTTGGCGTATCTAGTTCCTTAGATTCCAGTGAATTGGTGCGCATTAAAATGAGCAATGACTGACATATGTACTGTCTTATAATACGTTCCGGCACACATTTATGTAGTAGGCCTCTTTGTTATTTTCCCTTTCTTTCTGAATGTAGATTGAAAAGTCACATATGCTTTATTGCACCTTTTATTAAAAAAAAGCGCAGCTAAAAACACAAGAACCTTTGTCATTACTTTTGTTGGTCTGTTAGTCTGAATTTCTATTTGTTAAAATGTAATACAAATAATATACAGGGTGATTCACGACTTTTGGACATTACTGCAGGAGGTGATTTCCTAGGTCTTTGTGATCAAAATAGTTCATATAAACATGTGTCCGCTTTTGGACGGTTACGGAGTTATGGGCATTTTTTAAATCCCGTACACGCCCTCGTGTGAACCGCGTCTTGCGGAAACAGCTGGCGGGTGATGTACTCTACTTGGTGGCTTATTGTTTGCGTTGCAAGCATTATTTTTGCCACCTGACTCGCCTACCCACCTACAATCCAGTTTCCGTAGCTTGACATATGGAAGGTATTTAAGGAATGCGGGGAAGGTGGGGTGGGTGGGTATTCGCCTGGCCAGTGTATACTGAATGACTCAGCAACTACTACCTGTTTATAAGCCCTTATCACTTACATTACAGTGACTGTGCCGGCTCCTAATGTTTAGAACAGTATGGCTATAGTTTCTTAAAAGCGTGGGCAGTAGAGGTGACACACTGTAGAGTGCCTGTTAGTCCCGTACGTATTCTCGTCTCGGTGCGTCTGTTACGTTCACGATGCCATTTACATTTTCAGTTGCAGAGTATGCAGATATGGCTTATGTGTACGGTTTTTGTGACGGTAATTCAGTTCATGCCGTAACTGAATATCAGCGACGTTTTCCGAACCGTAGAATACCAAACCGAAGAGTGTTTACTCGAGTTTACCAGACATTGCGAGATATCGGTACATTTCCTGGCGTTCGCATTGCAGCCCAGCGTGATGTTAATCAGGGCGTCGATGAAGAAGAAGGCATTGTTCAGATGGTACAGGGGAGTCCACGTGCGAGTACGCGAAGAATTGCAAGACGTCTTCGTTTTCCCCCCACACGACAGTGTGGAGAACACTGCATGCAGAGGGCATGTATCCATACCACGTGGAGCAAGTGCAACATCTCGGACCTGGCGATTTTGCTCAGAGGCTGGAATTTTGCAAGTGGCTCAATGGCAGTCGCGGTTGCATCGTTACATCCTGTTTACTGACGAAAGGCAATTCAATCGTGACGGTGTCAATAATACACACAACTCTCATGTGCGGGCAGGTGAGAATCCCCACGCCACTGCGGAAAGCAACTTTCAACTAGGTTTCAGTGTCAGTGTGTGGTGTGCAGTTCTGGACGATCAGCTGATTGGTCCTCTCATCTTGGAAGGTCGTCCTACAGGAGAGGCGTACCTCCGATTTCTGCGGGAGGAATTGTCCCGACTTTTGGAGGATGTGCCTTTGAATAAACGAGGTCGGATATCCTTCCAACATGACGGAGCTCCGACTCATTTTTTACGTGAAGTTAGAAACTTATAACTTTTTATAAGGGGGTTAGTTATTAATGCTACGGAATGTTACATTTTAGGGCAATAGCAAGAGTTAGAAAGATTGTGAAGCTAGCTAGATACAGGGATGTAGTTAATTAGGACATCTGGCGTACACAAATGTGCAGGAACGAGGGGGACAGGCGAGGACTCTAGACAGAGTTAGCACTAGTTAGAATGGGAAAGAGTTACTCGGCTAATTTGCAGCAAAAGAAACTTAGTTTGTCAATGTCAGGTTTAATGAGTTGTAGAAGTGTTTTGCAGCTACAGAAATTTGGGAAGTTGACAGCTTTTGCCCATCATAACTCGTCTGATAGGAGGTAACGAAGTCATACGCCCACTTTTGAACGTTATTTAGAGCACGGGGTTCACATGGGTTGAGTCGCAGGTTACGATCTCACGCCGTAGTCAGCCAATGGGAATTTGGAATTTAAAATTTCAACTTTTTGACCTATTAGAGATAGTCGAGGTAGGAAGGTAGCCAATTAGAAGGTGTAGGAAATTTGAGAGAGGGAGAAATTTGATCTAGGGAGACAGCCGTTCTTTGCTAACACCGGGAGACGCTGTTTGTATTTCTTGGTGGTCGGACACATTCGGAACAATAAAAGCGAAAAAAGATAATTTAATTCAGTGCCACATCTAGAACTAAAATTTTTAGATTCAGTATAAGCTTTGACTGGAAACAATAAAACTTATCTAATTAACTATCAAAGTGTTAAGTAGTGCTTCAGAACTCTTGGATTCTCTGTAACGAAGAGACATGCTTAACCGACTGTAGAAGCTAGCGGGAAAGGAGAAGCGGTTATAAACTTCCTGAACTATCTTTGGATCGCACGTGTCTGTCCCCACAATTGGCCAACCAGGTCTCCAGACTTAAGCCCACTGGATTATTGTGTATGGCGATGGATGAAAGAACTGGTTTACAGTGTGAAGGTGGGAACGCGAGATGCATTGCTAGGGTCGCATTTTGGATGCAGCAGACCTCATCAGGAAGAGTCAGCGGAAGCTGCAAGAACAACTCGCGCAATTCGCAACCGATCGGCAGCGTGTGTTGCGGACGGCGGTGGCATTTTCGAAAACCAGTTGTAAGCACAGATCAATGCAAATTAAGGGTAATTTCAAGACGGTAACGTTACATATACACTTTAAATGTATCATGTATTTTGCTGATATATTATTTTTTTCCGTTTATTGTCAATAATCATTGCCCTCTATTCTAAGTTTCAAGCGGTATAACTCCGTAACCGTCCAAAATAGGACGCATGTTTATATGAACTTTCTTATCACCAAGACCTAGGAAATCACCCCCTTCAGTAATGTCCAAAGTCGTGAATCAACCTGTATAATGTTGGCGGAAGATTTTACTCTTTGTGTTGCGAAGCAACTATATTAACACTTGTGCAAATCGGTAACAAAGTCGCCACCCGGTGGCGCAGTTTGTTGAGGCATTGCTCTACAAGTCGGCAGGTCGCGGTTTTCATTCCCAGTGGTGTCGCTGGAATATTTCATCAACATAGTCCTTCCGGCTGCACAGTGACCCTGGGGTCTACTCAGCTTCTAAAAGTATTGAGTAGCCCCAATTTTTCCTGGTGAGTAAAGGAGGCCGGTGCTTAGGGCTGAAAACACTACCACCTTCATGTGCCCATTGTCTTGAAATCTGGGAGCCTCAACCTCCTGGAGCCCTCAGGGCATATATAATTTTCTTGCTATTAATTAGTGTATTGTCCAGTGGTCTGTGAAAGGTCTGAAAAATTTTGAAATCCAATCTCATTATTTTTCTCCTCCGTTTGTCTATTAATACTTTTATATAACAGTAGTGCCATTGTGTTATGTGCTGTTAGTTTCATTCTTCTCAGCATTAAGATTTCTGTGTAAGAATATAATTTGAAGTAAGAATAGTGAAAGTCCAACTTTAATAAAATAAATTTCGAAAGCACACAGCTTCAGCCATGCTAGGTTTTCCGAATAGGAAAATATTTCCTTCACTATGTACTCCGTGCAAATTATTTTGTCCATTTCCAGGCGTTAAGCGCAAATATCCAATTTGAGATAGACTTACAGAGCATGTAGCTTGGTACTTCAGAACTGACGCCGGGAACGAAGCGTAGCTGTATTAAAGCAGTATGGTTTAGAAATCTGTTTTATCTGTATTGTCTCTGCGCTTTACTTTCCTGGATTTTGTCTACATTCTTAAACTCCATCATTTTAAAAATGCTACAACAAATGCTGCATACGACAAAATCGCACTTCTATAAAATTTGTTGTTATTAGAAAAAGACGGCTACAAATATTTAGCCTGTACTTTAAATTTTTAAACTTTTCAGACCGTTTTACAATAAAGTAATTCATAACAGCACAACTCCATTTGTCTGTATTCACCACAAACCTGTAACATTTAGAGATCTTAATATTCTACAAAGAGTGTGTGTAAAACAGGAAACTATATTATGTATTCTGGTAGATCAGACGTGAAGTTGTTTTAACGTGAAGATGCCGACATATGTCTGTTTAATTCTGTATATTTGTGACACAGATGTGAAAACAATCGTGTCATATTGATATTTAATTCTCTACACACGTACTTAATAATTTAATATTCCACAGTTCTTACCGAGTAACACAACGCTTCGCACTGTGCTCGTGCTATCAATTCCAACGTTGAAGATGATGCCTTGTCTTGTTCACCCACAACTGCGTCCAGCGTTGAAGATGATGATGTGTCTTCTTCACCCACAAGTGCGTCCAACATTGAATATGATGCCGTGTCTTCCTCACCCACAACTGCGTCCAAGCAGCTAATTACCATTAAAACTAACATGGCTTGATACCACATGGTTAATTAGTCAGTAGACAGCAAACTATATTATTACAAATTTTTCCCATCACAGAAAGGTAAATATTATTATATTTAATTTTGTTTTAATTTGTTTCAACTTGTAAGTAATATCGAGAATTTTGAGGAAGGTCAACAGGTGTCACAGCAAGATATGGCCAAATGAGACTGTGCGAGTTCCCGTATGGAGACGCGGTGCTTGAAGCAGAGCAGTGTAAGTACGGGATGCGGGGATACGGACTCCTGCAAGTAAAACCACCAGCACGAAGCGCCCTAACGTTGGTCACTGGCGGAATCATTCCTGCGTCTTCTGTGTAGTACTGTACGTAGGCCTTTATCCGACGCGCGTACTACGGCCAATGGGAAGCGGAGAGCTAGGCGCGGCGAGTGATATGTGTGGGTTTGAAATAGAAACTGTTACTCCCCTACGTGATTTTTTTAGAATAAATTTGGTATTACATTATCCCTAACATATTCTGGGCTTTCGAATCTAAATTCTATATTTTAACAGCAGTCGTACGGCAGTTTGAAGACAGTTTGTTTTTAATTTGAAATCACAGTGAAACAAATTATTATATAGACGAATGAGAAAGGGAAATTAACTTCCCATGTATTATTGATTGGCCTCCTTTTTGTGGCAAATTCTGTGTTATGTCGTGAAGTAATTTCTTTATTTCTTTATTTACGGTTCATTTAACGACGCAGTCAGTAGATCAGTAGACACGTGTAGCGTCGAATGCTAAGCCATTTAAGAATCGAGGCTTAATACGAGGAATCATCGCGAACATTTTCTGGAGGGACTGAGGAAAATCATGAAGATCCTCTGGATGGAAGATCTCCGGACCGATATTTCAAATCGAAACATTGCAAATACGAAGTAGGGGTGCTAAGCAATCAAACGCGACTTCCCGCTGCGTGTGTTTGACTGGTTAATTTAATCAGAATTGAAGACACAAAAGCAGAGGCGTATGGCTGTAATGTAGAACTACACTTAGATATCGTAATGACAGATCAGGCTTTTGTAGCAAAATATGTGTTATTGGTACAGAAAAATGTTACACTATTATATTAACTTTTAAAGAATGGCGATAACTTTACGTACTACCAGGCTTAACTTTAATCAATTCTCCATGGTGCTCACATTGCGTTTATGTGTTTTGTACATATCTGGGAACAATCTGCAACTTTTACTTTACACGTCATCAAATGACTGGTTTTTTAAACTGGGGTGGAGAGGGTGTACTGCGCGGTACGCCCTGAGTCTTTATATTAGACAGAATGCGTTTCGTCTTTAAAGGGTTAAAAATGTACATAGATATTTATAACAATTCGATTTTACTGAAATGTCTGGTTATGATGAATGTGTCATTGTTGGATTACGATAATCGTAGAGATGACTTGTACACATACACGTGTTGTGACCCACGGATAAGTCAGTTAATTTGCCTTGTGTTGTGTGCATATTTGCCTACGCTATTTTCATTTATTAATTGAGTTCAATGATTTCATTGCATTTATCGATGGATTGTGTGTTTTCATATTGCACTATATGTAGGTCGGAAGAATATGTTGATTGCCACAAGTCGACCCTTTTTCGACCACAGACGCCACAAATACGACATCTCCTTCCTTTTGCGTATTTGTTACAGTCACCAGTTTCCTGCCGAGGAACTTGCAAAACCTTAACTTTGATGTCATCAGGAAGCCCAGAATGATAAACAGGAACTTCCTCCTGGAAGGAATGATATTAAAAATGAAAGGATCCGTTACTCTGACAGATAGTACTGTCTTGGGGATTTGGGTGCGATTCGCCAATAATTAGTCTTGTTATATTCAAGGGAGCGGTCCGAACTAAGGACTCACCAGAAGTATGAAGTCTTAAACAGACAGGCTTAGAGGATGGACAATCTGTTACCACCGAGTAGCTGCCGGAAACTAAGTGTCGTCGCCTTGAGGGGACGCTCTCACCGACCGACCTGTGTGGCTAAGATACCTGAGTTGCAGTGTTAGAGATGACTTGCTGCATCATCTTGTATTGTAAGCAAAGCGTTGTCTATCCACTCGGACGCAGCGCGGGGTAAAAGTCACTGATTGGTTAGGTTATCTTTAACTTGCTTCTTTAATTTTGTTCAATATTTTTGTTTGTAATTTTATTTTATCAGAATATATACAAATATTGTTATTAGAAATGTTTATATACGTGACTGAAACGCTTTGTGTTATTTAGGTATGAGTAGGCTAACCCATATTCCTACACTCCCCCTACCATAACACACGCACATGGGAGGGCAAAGCTAAACTGAATTTTAGAGAAATAGCTGGAAGGGTGCAGACTGATTTGTCTGTTTCAGGATGGGATCAGCGACAGGCCGTGTGCATAAGGTAATGAAGCTTCTGTTTCCGTAAAGTTCTTCGGATTGCTTGACCAGCTTAGCGACTGTTACCCTCTAGAGAAGGAGTCTTCTCCGTGGAGTTCAATGGCACGTTCGAAGGGATAACTGTGGACGTTTCAGGACTGCAGGGAAATTGGCAGGTCAGGTTGACCGGTATGATCAACACGAATAAATTCCAAACTTAATATAAAATTTAGTGGACAATGCAGCCCAAAACATATTTAGTGACGCCAGAGTCAGACATGTTGGATCCATTCAGTTCTTTTATTTCTTTTTCCAATATCTTAACAAAATAAACAGTTGTTATGGACGGAGCTTCCAGTTGGCTAGCCAGGTTGTGTCTCTATTTGATTGTGCAGTAACTAACAGGGAAGACACGTTTTAACCTTTTAAATCCTAGCGGTAAATTTACATACCAACAGGTTTAACATTCTACGTGGTGCCCACATTTTGTTTATGTGTTTTGTGCGGATCTCAGAACAAACAGCAACTTTTGCCTTATAAAACATTAAGAGATTGGTTTTTATAACCGAAGTGGAGAGTGTTTACTGCGCGGTACGCCCTGAGTCCTTATATAAAACAGATAGGCTTCGTCTTTAAACGGTTAATATACGCAGTTAAAAGAGAATCCTCTGTAAGCTTTCAAGATGTGCTGCTGAATTAATAACAGCAGAACTTTATGGTATAGCTTCAGTTTTAACACAAAGAGACACTAATGAAGGGCCTTCCACCAGTGTGACACACCAGGTGGTTACGTAATAGCAGAATAATCGAATTCGTGTCAAGCCGTACGGCAGAACCGGCAGATTGGTACAGAGCCGTGAAAGATGATGTCGATAAAGGGACAGAGAAACACACACATTATTTTACCTCAAGCTTTTGATTTCAGTTTCTTGCTGAATGTGTTTCCATAAGTGCGTCCAAAATCCGCGGAACAATTTCAAATACTACTAAGAAGCGTATTTGACACCATATATGGATTTAAGAGAACTGGTGATTTTCAGTGTAAACAAAAGTAATTGTGCGGTTACGAAGATGTCGAAAGAATAAAAACGTCAGACTGCCTACAGCTGTTCCGAAATTTTTTTCCTGTGACTTGCGAAAAGTTATGCCAGCATGCAGAGAACATGCAACTCTCGGGCCTATGATAGTGGTCAATAGAATTTCGGAAGCAACCGGTTTTTAAAGCACTGGGATACCTCAGCACCAGTGTGACAGAATGAAGCACTACAAGAAGTACCAAAACTTGGTAACGTGATTTCCACCTAATTCCCAACATTAGTGTTGCTGTAGATACATCATTCTCAACACTGGGTACAATCTAAGCACGTCTCTGGAACTCATACTGACAGACCACTTTTTTGTGGTGGCGTGGACTTTCATTGACAAAGGATTTTAGAACAGTATAATCAAACCATTGTTGTGGAGTATTATTTTCGTCTACCAATACATTCGAGGTACGGAACGCTTATTGACAGGTATCCCTGTGGAAACGGACTGTACGTCGAATACACCGCGATGCGCGAAAGTGACATGCGTGACTGTGGCAACTTTGTATCAGAGTCTGTTGTGGAAGCCTGCTACCTGGTGACGAGGAATGGAACTACGACGTATGTCTCATGATATCGGTAACGCAGCCTCCTACCCTGCCGTACCCACTCTTCCCCCGTCGCCTGTCTTCAAAATGCACTTAAAATCATAGAAAATTTCGAAGCTGTAGTATTCCGGGTCATAAGACCGTGTACTCTGATTGTTGGGTGCCGAGATTTTCCGTCGGGACGCACTGCCCCCATCTTCAGATGGCCTGTGAAGACAGACCCAGAATGCTCCTCCAAAATATTCATAACCATGTACCAGATTATACGGTGTCCTAACACAGATCGAATTATGAATTCTCACCACAAAATATATTAAAAACAACAAATGTGTGGGTGGAAATTTCACGTTGGAAAACCGAATTGCAGGAAGTGCGGTATGATTTTTATAGACTCGGTATTTAAGAACATGTTTTTTTTCCACCAGCTGTGTACACTTTGTTTCACATTTTGCTTCTCCAAGTAACCGAGGGTACGAGATCTGAACTACTCTAAATTCGTTAAATCTGACCATTATGTCTTTACAGGTTGTCAAACCACTCCCTGATATTACAGACCGCTAGTCTGTCTCTTCTTTACATTGTAGAGACCAATGACATAAGCCTGTGTCAGGCATTTATTGTGTGATTATTCAAGGTTTTAAAACTCCTGGTAACTACATGTACCATGTCCTTCAGTACTGTAAAACATTGCATTCTGTCTACGTATGATATTCATGCCTTTCCTCTGACTGCGGCAATAAACAGTAATTATTTCGATAAACAACATTAGCCATTTGCCTAGGTAATAGCTGATAGTGTGTTTCCTGCAAGGCAGGAACTGAATTTTCGTAACTTATGCAGATAAACTGGGAACATCACAGCCTTGACGTGCCCCATGTCACTGCACTCGCACGTCGCGTCTCCTCTAGCTGCCAGACTGCTTGTCTGCGGGCGGACCGACGTCACTAAGCAGCTCGCTTACCGTGCGAGCAAACTGCAGATCTGGAATCAGTTACTGGAGAAGTCCAAAGGTTGCCCGGCATGGAGCGCAACACGTGTCTAATTGAAGACACGAAACGTGTTGTCTCTGTCGTTAACAGTGTGAGATCGGAGGCTGTGTTGCCGATGGTTGTGGAACTAATTACCTCCATCTTGAAAGACGATACAAATTTCGGCGAGGAAATCAGCTGGGAAACTTTATTTTGAAGAGCGGCAAGGGATTGGAGGATACATTATGATAGACTTTAGGGAGATGGTTTGTGAGGATGAGGGGGGTGGGGGTTGGAATCAAATAGATCAGGTCCAGGGTAGAATTTTCAAATGGGTAGTACTGAATCCTTCAAAGCCTGTAGTTATTATTATTATTATTATTATTGTTGTTGTTGTTGTTGTTGTTGTTGTTGTTGCTGCTGCTGCTTCATCATTAAGTGTATTTACTGTGACTTAGAAAATTAAGTTTTCTACACTATTTAGACAAACCACAGTCTGCAAAAGATTAATTTACAGATCGCATTTATATAATACGAAGTGTTATAAGTTTACTTAGTATGAAGCTACCAGAAATCAGACTAGAGATCTGTCGGTTCCCTGATACAGTTTTAATTTTACAGAAGTTCACAAGCTGTAGACTCTGTAGGAGGGCATTTGGAGGTAGGAAAATGCTCCTGGTGCTGCGACAACACTGCATTACACGTGTACGTTCATATGAAATATCGAGGTCGAGTGGTTAGCATTTTGGATTCTTATTCCGGAGTTGGTGGGTTTGCTCAGTGCCTGCAGCCAAATGCCGGGATAGTACCTTAACCCTTTAAAGACGAAGCGTATCTGTTTTATATAAGGACTTAGTGCGTACCGCGCTGTAAACACCCTCCACTTCGTTTATAAAAACCAATCTCTTAATGTTTTATAAGGCAAAAGTTGCTGTTTGTTCTGAGATCCGTACAAAACGCATAAACACAATGTGGGCACCACGTAGAATTTTTAACGTTAAACCTGGTGGTACGTAAAGTTACCGCTAGGCTTTAAAAGGTTAAATTATGCTTCCTTCCAAATACTTTCCAATTCAACATTCATGAATCTTGCATCCATTCGACTCACCATTAAACTGAGCTGCTACTAGAATCGCTAAATAAACCGAGGATAAACAAACAGGATCTACACAACATCGAATCCGATGAAGACCTCCTGCATGGACAATTATGTCTACAAATGCTGAGGATTAGCATTATGTAATTGTAATAAATATTACATATTTGCTTCTTGCCGCTCTGTAACTAAGGACAAATCTGTTCGTCCATTTTACTTCATACGTTAACAGATCTTGTTTTGTTGGTACCGTACTGTGTGACAAATCTGGAACCACCACAGCACGTGTCTGTAGTGACAGGGTTGGGGAGAACGCCCTTGATGACGTACACTTGTGTGTAGGGGAGGAAATAGAGTGGCGATTTTTCCTTACAGTTGCATAATGTAGTCAGCCTTTCGGTGAGGTACCTGGCGTAGACCTGTAATTACTGCATAAACTAAAAGTATTTTAGGACGTGAATAAATTGTTAAGGTTAGACATCAATGTGAACAGATTAAGTAACACAACATATTTAGGGTCACAGGTAAGGAACAGAAATTATATAGCACTAAATTAGAATAAAACATTACGTAACTACGAAAAGTAGAGTTAACTTTAAGGTTGCTTGAGGTCCTCACACTGCAGCAAAATGGCGTTACACCGAAAGCTTGCGGATTCCTGTAAATTAAATCTTAGCCTATTAAACAGAAACAAGTAAATAAATTTTTGTATTCCTGACAGTAAAATACGAGTAAAGCCATAACAAACTTATCTGATTCTGAGAACAAAGCTACATATATGCGTACGTATTGTAAAATTGTATTCTTTATGGTGTATCCAGTTCGTCCTTATTCGAATATCTGTTCCTGAAGACATATGAGAAAGTGGGAATATTGCTCCGTGCATTCTTAACCTAGGTGCTAAACGTAGGTGAGTGATTAGCTGCAATGCCCGGAAGATTCGCTAATGAGGAGGACTGCCTGGTAGAGGCTGGGTGGGTCTCAGACCCGTCTGGATAATGTGGACTATAGAGAAAATTCTTTCCCTGCATTGGATAGAACCCGAATTTCCGGGTCGCGCAGGCCGTGACCTGGTCAATATATATACTGACTGAGGTAACCCCAGCCCTCTGCTTGTATTGAATCTCGGCACGAAGATGGAAGTAACGGGTTAATGTTGTACTGTATTATATTATTTTTATGAAGAACCCTTTGCTTTCATTGGGCACTGATACCCAAAATTTTTGTTGACGTGATGATAAAAAACGCCACCATAACCGCTATTGTGACCTGAACTTCGGTCACAGAGTCAGCAAATGTTAGTCTTGTATACAGCTTACACATTTCTACAGCGGCAGGTGTCCAGGCTCTGGTATTCTGGGTGCTTGTAACAACGTGTATTCTTGTATATTGATAGCAATTTTTCGGAGGAAATTTTGCTTCCATCTTCACAGTCTATGATGCATAAACTGTAAAGACGGTAGCAGCTGTCACAGACTAGAAGCACAACTTTATTATATTCTGTGTTTGATGCTCTGGAGAGAATTTCCGTTGGATCTTTTGCGCAGAATGGTGTACACAATTTCGTACCGCAGCGTTTAGAAATTAAATCCCGTACAATAAATACGTGTGCAAAAAATATGAGTTATATTCCAGTACATGCAGACAGCTGTTACTCTGAATAATGTTAAGAATGAACAGGATTTATAAGGCTGAAGCCTTGCAGCATTTTAGCTACGTGTTGGCAAGAGCTGCCTCAGGACGAGACGACTTGTGACTGCTGACCCCAGTCATAAGTCGAATAGTCTTAATATTAAAGTTGATGATGTGCACTCCGTAAATGCCAAGGTGATAGTGGAGTTATAGCTCCACCAATTCTTGACCTCGGCTGAAGACTGAAGTGAGTGGTCAGCCTCAGGCCCTGAATGCTTTACTCGCAGTGACAGAGCCTCCGGTGGGTAGGCCTCAGAGAGTTTCCGGGCGCTGTGCAAAAGAGAAAAACTCTTAGACCCTCTGAAACTTAAAAGATATTCCTTTGGTCTAGTCACTATACTGACTGGGCTATCGCGATTCCACAGCCTTAATACTGTCTGTCGAATTGTTCATATTATTTTGTGCCTAGAACTGTGTAAGCATTTGTTATGTATTTTAAGTATTAGTCTACCACTTAGTTTGCCATTCGTACCTCTAAAACTCTGAGCCGAAATCTGGGGAATGTTAAGCTGTTTTAAGTGAATTTGTTCAGTTCTCACTTATATGACTTACTTCCAGATATTCTGAACGTTCTGGTTTCCATTAGATTGAGAAATCACGTGTCGAATCGGAACAGGTTACAATAATATTTTAATCTAAATATTAATCTTGGGACAGTTTGTGTGATCGGAAAAAATACTTCAGAATGTGTGGAATATCGGGGAAATCTTCGAGTATTTAACAACTTTGGCGTTCAATTTTTAACTGACGAATATTAATAATTTTTGTAATCACCACTGGATTTCCCAGACACTGACACAAGCGACACCTTAGTTAAGTACGTACCTTATAACACTGAGTCCCGCCTTAACGCAGACTTAGGTTCGCTGGCATTCGTTGAGTGTGGGTGTGTGCTGGTTTGCTGCTGGCCTGCAGGCTGCAACATAGTTTGCTACAGGGGAGTAGGAAACGCTCCGGCTAGTAATTTGAAGTTGCTACTTGATTCACTACTATGTATAAGTTTATAATGACTACTTTAAGTTAAAAGCAGTTTAAAACCAAATGAGCGTGTCCGCCTGTTGGCGTTAACTATGATCTCGGCACTTTTTCGAAGTTTATAACCGAACATGGCGTAATTTCGTCGTCGTTGTGAAGGTCACCTTATTTTAGCTGCCTTTTTACAGTTACACGTTTCGAGTCAAATGTACTTCATTTCAGCTTCTAATTCCTCAATTTTCAGTACAAATGAAAGCGAAATATTAGTTCCAAATATTAACCTTTTAAAGCCTAGCGGTAACTTTACATATGACCAGGTTTAACATTAAAAAATTCTACGTGGTGACCACATTGCGTTTATGTGTTTTGTACGGATCTCAGAACAAACAGCAACTTTTGCCTTATAAAACATTAAGAAATTGGTTTTTATAACCGAAGTGGAGAGTGTTTTCTGCGCGGTACGCACTGAATCCTTATATAAAACAGACACGCTTCGTCTTTAAAGGGTTAAATTTAAAATGAATTTGCATTTTTGGGTAATGCATTCTTCCCCGAATAACTGCTACAGTTTACACCACATATCCTGAAATTATAATGGACATCCTGTCGAAGTACGGTAGGCACAGGTGAGCAAATTTCTGCCGACATTTACAAATGGCTTGAGAGGAACGAACAGAATGCAGTAACTGGCACACTGCTGGCGTGTGTTCGGTAGGCAACCGGTTCGATTCCTGACAGAGGGACTATATTGTTGCCATGACGCACAGTTATCAAGGCTTCATCACACACAGTAACACTGACAGAATGCCAGGCTTTGTAAGAACAAATTGGGTAACTTCATGACATCTTCTTATTTCCTATATCATAATGCCTTACAACAGAACTCTGCTTACACACAGCTCATTCTTCTCGTAAACAACCGTTAAGTCAGTAAAACCTCATCGCACGCTTTAGAAGTTGTGACACGATTTTCTGAAAGTTATTTGTGCTTTTTTCCAAGCTTGCAACTGTGTTACAAGCTATAAGTTATAAAATTGCACTTCCACAAATTTAGATTTTCAAATAAAACTGATTGCTCATTCTTTGAGTGCGATATTCACCGGTAAAGAACAGAGTATATCAGAATTAGTACACAGATAGACAAATGAAGTGGGTATATAATAGGGGAATAGTGTCTAGTGCCGAAGTTATGAATGAGTGGAACTGCAAGTGTCCGCCACATATAAACCCTCATTGCACACACAGGGACAGCTATACATCCCTGAAATACGGTACTGCTAATATTAGTAACACACTGTGTTGCGAATTACTGGGTTCATGTTTCGACACGTTAGTTTATTTTTTCTGTTTGTTTTCAATACTTCAGGAGCAGTACATGGATAGGTATATGTAGCTGAATCGTTGCTAAGAATGAGTGGCGCTACACTTCGACACCGTCTGTGTGACTTCATGGCGTAGACAGGGAAACATAATGTGATACTGCTGGGGTTGGTAATATGTTACGTTGCGGACTGCTCTGTTTGTATTTAACGGCAGTGTATGGTTAAGAATAAGTGGAGCTGATACGTATCTGATCCCGCCATAGGCTATGCCTTAATGGCATAGAAATAAACAACGTTTTATAATATGATGTTATGGGTATTAGTGTTACAGGATGATGTGAATGACTGGGTTGGTATTTAATGGAAGTACATGGTTAAGAATGAGTGGAGCTATACGTCTACTCCCCAAACGCCTTCATGGCACAGACATAAACAACGTTTTATAATATGGAATTTTTAGCATTACTAATAGAGGATTATGCGAATTACTGGGTTGATATTTAATGCAAGTATATGGTTAAGAGTAAGCGGAGCTATACATCTACTTCCCCTAATCCATTCATGGCGTATAGAGGAACAGCATTACATAACAGGATATTGCTAGTATTGGTAATGCAGGAAATTGCGAAATACTGGGTTGGTGTTTTCATGTGTTAGTTTATTTATCCTGCGACTTCTGATTATATTAGAAATAGTAAAGGATAGATAAACGTAATTGACATGTGTTTAAGAATGAGTGGATTTATTCCTCTGTTTCCCCTATATGCCGTCATGGCGTAGGTAGAAACAACCTCATATAAGTGAATGCTATTGATATTAGCAATACATTCTGTTGTAAGTTAAAGGATTGGTTTTTGGATTGTTAGTTTATTTATTCCGCTTCTTCTGATTATGTTAGTGGCAGAACATGTGAAGATAAATACATTGGGTATATAATATGAGAAACGGGATGCTATTGCTATTCGTAACAGTATGTGTTTTAGGTTAATCAATTTTTTCCGTCAATCTCAAATTTTCCTTTTTAATATTATTACTATTTACATGTTTCGACCCACGAGTGGTCATCATCAGGCACACAATACAAAAACTGAAAGAAAGGTGTGAAGGTTGAGGCCGCCTCCTTTTTGACACAAAACTGAATAATAACAGAGTTTTTGCAAGTACAAACTGTGCAATAAAAGGTACAGTGTCTGTTATTCCGTGTATGGGAATAATATTGTGTACAGTGCGGTGTCTTTAGTTTCTGTTTTATTGAGCCGAATTACTGTGTGTGAAGCCACTTTACGTTTCGTTAAAGGTCATAAGTCCCTCTAACATTTACGTTAAAATATTATAAAAACATGAGAAACAATACAGAAGTACTTAAAAAACCGCGTTAAATTTAGAGTAATGGAATTCTTTACAATTTTACAGCGTGTATGTAGCAGCTTTCCTGTTGAGGGTTATTCTTTGACAGTTTTTTCTTGAACGCCTTGTGCAGGAATTAGTGGTTTTGTGCCTCTTTGTGTTGTTACTTTCATTCTTGTGTTCCTTTCCTTGTTGGTCTCCTTTGTTCCGAAGCTGTTTTTTGTATACGTACGCAGTTTTTACGGCCAAACAGAGGCTGGCAGCGTATTAACTGTTGAAACATGTAACATAGCGTAAATTGTGTCACAACTCTCTAAAAGCACACTTTTATTATCTGCGACGGAAAAAATGTCACCACACACAAGCAAAACCTTCCTTCTTCTGGTTTCGCCAGCCCGATGGAGTTCTAGCATCTTATACGTGATTTCGACCCCACGCACAGGCTGTAGAAATGGTACCAGGTTGTGTCTCGCTACCCGGTATTCTCCCCCTTCCCGTACTTCTTCAAATCACTTATAAATAGTTTATACTGCGTAGGACTATAGCCTATGTAACTTACAGCTTGTACCATTTATTTGTATCGGAATTGATGCGCCACGCCCTGGTAGCGACTGTTTGCGTTTTGTACTGAAGTTCAGTATAGATATTAAATCAACTTGTCACAACAAACTTCGATAAAGTTCGGGATTTCTTCCAATTTTTGCTATCGACACAAAGTTAGAAATTTTATATGCATGCAGGCAGTCAGGCAAGTAGGTAGGTAGGTAGGTAGGTAGGTAGGTAGGTAGGTAGGTAGGTAGGGAGGCAGGCAAGGAGGTAGGCAGGCATCCGGTGGATTGGCTTCGTGTGGCATAAAAATTTCGGTCTTTATATTTTTGGTCGGATATAAAGTTTTCGGGAGTATTTGTGCACCGAATATGGGAAATTCTTATGATTCCGGAAGTTTTAGCGCACCGATTAGAAACATTTTTATTTCGGGAGTGTTTTTGCACCAAATATAAAAATCTTATTTTCTGGAGAACCTGTCCAGTTAATGGAAATTCTTGTACCCCCTATTTTGTAAATATTTTTATAGTCACGAATAGTGTTTCCAGTGATAGTTTTCTCGAGTGGACCCGTGGAAGCTTAGTGTTCGTTTCGATCATTTTGTGTGTAACGGTGTGTGATCGGAATACAAAAGCGTCTGCAACGATCTTGTATGTGCTAGTGCTAGTGGTAGTGCAGTGATTGTGTTAACTGGTACAACAATCCAGGGATTACAGCAGAATGCTTCCCAAGAAGGACTTCGAACACAGGACCATCGCATTAGGAGCAATACACAGCCGGTACATCGACGGACAACCAGAGGTAGGTCCCACACTTCTGGTGCCAGCACAGCTGCCAGCAACATTCGGTGAGTCATGGGCAACTGACATTCTTGTACTTTGTTAGGAATAGAAAAACAAAGCAAACCGATAAAATTTACATTACACGTGACAGTAAAAGTCATCATTGGTCCTTGGAGTTAAAGGTTTTACGCAAAGAAAGTGTAACTGTCCGCATAATTAGTGTCTGAACAAGTGAATGCATTAGGTTTCAGCTGAGGTTCTTAGCGTTGGATGTTCCTGTGACTAGCCAACAGAAATATTACACTATGCAAGTTCCCCGTTACCGTAACATATTGCTTTCCTTGGTCTGAATTTAAACTAATTGAACTGTCATAAAACAGTAAAACACCAACTAAATGCACACTGTGCTTTAATGCTCACTGTTTATGTTCACTCACATAAATAGTGAGCATTAAAGCATAGTGTGCATTCAGTTGGTGTTTTATTGTTTTATGATAATTAATGCACGGAGATGGAACCCATTAATTGCACTGTCGTTTTTTGGACCGCGTGCTTATTATCGTTGGTATCTGAACTGAATGGAGCGTTCTTCGAACACGATACGTTGGGTATCCAGTTTCAGTAAGAAGCAGTCGGAGTTTTGTTTTGTTAATGCTGAAGAAAAACATTACACGAATCCACCGTTAAACTTTCGTAATTTTGGAAAAGCAGCTTCGAGCAAATATGCACATTAGGAGCAAAAGTGAATATATATATATATACACACACGCATACATATGTATGTATATATACATATATATGTCACTGGCCTCCTGACTTCGTGACATTGGGTTTGTTATTGCGATGACGAATGCAATTATTACGTGTTTTTGAACCCTTCCGGGTTCCTGTACTTATCCAGTTAATATTTTGATCAACATTACTACAGCAGTAGTTCAGGTCATTTTCGGATTCGGCGCCCCAAAATTAGATAAAATTAAATATTTTCATTTCCGCAATTTCTTGTTTGTCGTAGTTTTGCCTGAAAGCCCCTTCTTAAAATATTCTGACTTCGTTTTTATTCATTGCTCTTAAATTTTGTCAGATTTTATATATTGTTGCATATTTTGTTCTATAGATCTAAGTTTGGTAGAATTCTGAATGTGCTGTGAACTACTGATGTATAAAATGCAATAGTAATGTTGTGATTCATTACTGCCTTCAAGATTATTGCGGTCTTTTCTGCTGTGTTGAGTTATATTCCCCTATAAAGTAAGAGGCTTTTCACAGAAACCAAATATGTGCGGGTTTGATAAGATAAGAAACTAAATTGGTCAAAATTATTGCCCGGTATTGTGCCCCATTTTATTTGAATGCTTTATTCAAATAAAATGTTTTTGGTTAAAGATGTGTACGTGAGGGCTGTGATGAGAAAACAAGAAACCGAAATGACTAAAATTCATTAATACACGATAAGCCATGGGGGTCCGTAATACTGAGT
Organism: Coptotermes formosanus; assembly: GCA_013340265.1. NCBI lineage: Eukaryota > Metazoa > Arthropoda > Insecta > Blattodea > Rhinotermitidae > Coptotermes > Coptotermes formosanus. The sequence continues at coordinate 597,413 of BLKM01000322.1, read as the reverse complement.
CAAACCTCGTGATTGGACATGAACCAATAGAAGAAGTGCAGCGGTTCGCCTACGTTTGCAATGTACTGTCTGACGACGGAGATGTGACAACGGATGTCAACTGTAGAAACAGCAAAGCGTCAGCAGTCTTTCAAAAGATGCGCCAAATGTGGCCTGCACCATCAATCAGTATCGCCACCAGGATAGGGCTGTATAACGCCATCGTCATACCAGTTGCAATTTACGCCAGCGAAACATGGAAAACTACAGCGAGAGTGACGCAGAAACTGAATGTGTTCCATCAGCGCTGTTTACGTAAAATTCTTGGCGTGTTATCGCGACGATATCACGAATGGTGAGATCCTACGTAGAATCGATTTGCGAAGGCTGCAGAATATTGTGACAGAACGTCGCCTGCGGCTAGCTGGGCATGTCCTTCGCCTACCTGACAACTGTCATCTTACGACTGTAATGTGATGGATACCACTGGAGGGAAAAAGAGTGCAAGGAAGACCAGCGAAGAAATGGCGCAAAACATTCAAAGGAGGTTTACGAAACATCAGTGTTAAATGGGATGAAGCAGAGACCGTTTCAGCTGATCGACGACAGTGCAGAACACTTATTGCCCAGTGTGCCCAACTGCACAGGAGGAACGAAGACTGGACTGATATTAGAATGCAGTTACAATTACAGAACAAAACTGGTAAATGAGTGTTCAGAATACAGAACACAGATTTCCGTAATGCTAATAAAATAGAGTCTGTCATAATTTCAGGTATAGTGAAATGACGGTACTAGGTGCCGATTTAATAACTAACGCCTTGTCTTTAATTACATCAATTTTAATGCAAATAAATGTAGAGTACAATTCTTAAGACTTAATTTAATTACATATTTCGCAATTTAAGAAGTCCTAAATTGCTTAAATTATTAGTAAAAGTGAAGATCACCCCATGACACAACTATGCTTGCAGAGAGGGGAGATAGTGTTATAGCTGTAACTCTTTGCGGCCCTGGCACCAGAAGGGGTGGGGGGTCAATTTTGCGCCTCAGCAGCTTTACCCCTGGGAAAGACCCATTATTTTGATGGAAATAGTAAATGCTATAAAAATTATAGATTCTAATATAGAAGATGCTTATCGACTCTTAGCAGCTAAAAGAGAAAACAGATCATAAATTTACGTACGCCTCGTAACCATCTCTATAAGAGATATTTATATATTGCAGATGAGTTAAGTAGCAAATTAAAAATAAATAAATATGAGTGTGGTACCAGCAGACAAAAGTAGAACGATCAATGCGGTAGACAGCATATATATGAAAATAAGATAGCAATAAATGACTGTTAACAAGAAACCATTTCTCCAAACTGACTAGAGACCCCACTGGAAAATACCAATACCAACTCCAACAGACTTTACAAAATGTGATAAGATTCTTAGCAAACATAAAGTGGATTACTTAATGCAAGACAAACATAGACTCCCTCTGCTAAAGGCACAACTAAAGTTACATAAAGCAGATATTCCGATCCGTCCAGTAATCAGTGCCAAGGCACCAGCATATAAAGTGGCAAAATATTAGATGAATACATTAATCTCGCAATCAATATGTTGTTTCAAGCTCTGTATATTTGGCTTACGAGCTAACAAAATTTGACACTAATAGTAATCACAGATTTCTTACACATGATATTAAGGCCTTTTTGTGAATATTCCCGTTCAGGGGTTATTAAAAATTACCGATAATTTTCTCCAAATAACAGACATTTAGACAACATCAAAAAGCCAAATCTTACAATTGATGAAAACTGTTCCTTATCAAAATTGTTTAATCTTTTCATGTAATATTTATCAACCAACAAAAGGCATAGCAATGGGCTCACCTCTTTCAAGTATAACAGCTAAAATATTTTTAAAAGTTATGAAAATATATTTCTAGAAACAAAAAAGATAATATATTACACAGGATATGTGGATTATATCTTGATTATATACAACAAAACAACGTTTAACCCAGACAGCCTTAACCAACAATATAAACGACGTGCACAAGAATATTGTTTTTAAACCAACAACTGAAAACAAAGGACAAATAAACGTCCCGGTCTGCTCCTTGTACGGCAGGAGTCTAATATTGAAACTAACGTCTAAGGAAAACCTGCCACTACAGACACAACTACTAACTTTTTTCAAGCCCCCATATAGAACACAAATTAACAGCACACAATACCACATTACGCTTATGCACTCACTTCCCCTTTCACCAACAAAAAAAAACAAAGAGAACAGCATACCATAGAGTATATAACTAAAGCTAATAACTTCCCTTACACGTATACACACAAACTAAACCTGCAGATTCAACGAAAAGAGCAGTCCAAATTCCCACAATACTTCACACAAAACCAATAAATATGCTTTGATTACATACTATAGTCCGATGATACGAAAAGTCAATACCCTATTCAGAAACACAGATTTACATATTGTCTTCCGGAACACTAATACCATATATGATATACTGATATTAAAACCAACAACACAGCAGAAGATTCCACACAGAGTGGCGTTTGTAAGTTGGAATGTTCTAGCGCAGTCCTTCATATGTTGGGCAGACTGGTCTAAAGTATATGAGAGATACAAGGAAAGAATTAGATATATCAGGCATAATGACCCACAATCCACAAAAGCAGCACGTGCATGAAATAACGTGCATGAATACGATGACATCAATAGTAATAGGTCTCTGTAAAATCTATGGATTTTTACCAACTCTTTTATATTCAATTGTACTTCTATAATAATAAACTGGTTCCTGACCAAAGCACGGGCGAACACAGCCCACTATACTAACTGATATATGATCTCCAACAACGTTACAGTAACGCCTGACCCGAGCTTACATTTATATTACTACAAACACGTGTCCCCCTTACTGTCTTCACCTTCTGCCGAACACATTCTTCTGCTTATATGCAGATATGTACTATTATTACCATTGTAACTGTCGCTCTACGATGAAATGTTTTAAATACATCTTTCTGTAATTTTTATGTAAATTTTCTACACCTGTTCGTATTTATATTTCAACTAATCCATTATTTTTAACCTTGTAAATTTTACAGTAAAAATAGAGATCTGACACAAGAACAACTTCACGTAACAAACTGCATTTCATTTTGTAACATATACTGTTACATCTATCCGTGTGATTTATTGTTTTGTAATTGATACTGAGAAAGGGTTTCTGGTATCCAGTAAATAGGAGGCTTGGTGGACTCAGAGCTGGTCTGAATGTTTTTGGAGAAGAGGTAAATCCTTTGTTTGTACCAGAAATGGAACAGTGATACCTCAGACATCAAACAAATAGCCCAGTCATTACACGGACTATGCTTTAAGTGGTTACATTTTTAAGACTTCCTCTATAATAGCTTTATACACAGGGTCTGTAACAGCAGTAGGTTTATCCCTGGCAACCTGTGTGACAGTACACCTAGAGTCAGCAATGATATGACTGATGCATGAAATTTTTAATTTGAAGCCACACGAAATGGCACGTGATATAGGGTTCTTGAATGATGCACTGTAATAGAACATATAAAAGTGCAACTTGTAAAGATGATTTTGTGCAATAATATTTTAGAGGTCTCGAGTTGGAAGTAAGAGTGAAACACTGTGGTCGGGGTAGAAATTTAGTGTTGTGTTTTTATAATGGAAACGGCCTGTTCTGAAAGACGTACTGAAGTAGGTACGTTATTTTGGATAAAACAACTTCTTTACTACTGAATGCCAAATTATGGCAGGTCTGTGGAGCCTCTGTAAAACTTTATGCTGAATAAGCAGTGATGCACAACACTGGGAAATAGGGTAAAATGGATAATGGTGCCCCAGTTTTTGTTCTGACAGATTTTTACAATCGTGTAAAACAACAGAATTTATATCTGTGTGCGCAATATGTATAGTAGGGTCTCTGCTACAGAACTGTCATTTCTAGTGTAGCAAATCTAAATCCTTTTACTGACAACAATAAAAATTACGAAGGTATGCAAAATGGCGACTTTGGTCTATGCGTGGTGAAAGATGCCCCACATAAAATGCAATACAAATAATAAATTTTTATAGAAAAATTTCAATCATATAAAATAATCCACGTTCTGTATCACTATGAGACTCCTTCTTGCTTTTTAACTAGAACGTACCAACAGAAATGCAGCCATCATCGGGGGAAAGTTACAAATAAATCAAGGACACTGCTAGTAAGGTAAAGTCTCTCTTGCTATGCACACATTGCTGACTAAATTTGTGTGCGTAGTAAGAGGGACTTTATCTGACTAGCGGTGCCACAGATTACTTTGTAAATTTCTCCCTGTTGATGGTGGTGTATATGCCACCGAAACATGTCGGAGTTAAAGTGATCCTCTAAAAACTTTGTATCATATACAGAATTTGTGCATTGCTGTTGGTAACTTCTAGTTAATAATTCAAAAAATGCACGGTGTAAAGGACGCAGTGAAGTGTCCTCCTTACTTCTTTGTAGACTCCTTACGTTCTTTAAGATTCTTATAACAGCTTTCTTATCCAAAATCAATGCAAATTTTGGAGAAAATAATGCAGTTGTCAGGTAGCCATTTTTCGCGGACAGAACATTTTATCGATTCGCGTTCTCCTTTTGTTAAATTCCCTACAGCAGTCGCTGTCATCATTTCTATCAGAATTCCTCGATTTCGGATTGTGAACCATTTCCGTGAAATTATTCTAAACAGATTTGGGTTTTATTTTCCCCTTTTGGACGGCTGGCGAATTAGCGAGAACGTGTCGATGGAGATTTTTCGTTACCCTTGATAGCTCTGAGTTTTATAATTATTGTTAGTGAATAATTTTGGTTTAGGTGACAATTTCATAGACCTTTTGGTTGGCTTTTCTTCCTGAGAGACCTGGATGGTTGTTGGTGGATGGACGAATGCAGGCGCGAAGGTCTGTCATTTTAATACGCTCTTTAACACATATCATAGTTAAATAAAATATATTACAGTAGTTAGGCAACAATTTTGTAGTCTTTCATTAACATATCAATGAAAATGCAGTTTAAAATTTGGTGTAAGAACCAAGCGAGTTAAAATAAATATTAGTGGGACATCTTTACACATCTTTCAATGGGGCGACTGTACTCAAATGTGGAGCGAAGATGTCCCGGCTGATCCCATGACTATGGCTTGTCTTGCGAAATTTTGTAACTGTATAAAACGGTACAGAAAAGTCCGAACTGCCTTCGCGCACATTGTTGGTTAAATTAAAGTAGGCATAAACAAACAGAAAATTATTAATGTATAGCTCGCTGAAATACACAGCTGTGAAAATCACGTTACTTCCTTTACAAAACAATGTAAGGTCATTTAGAAAGCACAGAAAATCTGCCTTGCACAATCCCAGACTCACCAGTGGAAGACTAGCGGCTTAATACATGCAGCTTTCTAGAGCTAAGGTTTCGAAGTAACTGGTAGCGGGAATATTTCGCCAGTGGGGCAACTGTGCCCTTTTTCCTGTGTGCCATCAATTTTGGTTTATTCTGAAACACATTGTTCCATTTCATCGTTACATAAGGCCAGTGCTGTACAGATCCGTACTGCAGACTAAGCGTACACATATTTTCCCTCCACTTCTCATGGTGGGAGGTAATTTTTCCACTCACGCTCATTGAAATTGCCACTGTTTTAAAGAGGAGGAAGCCATTGGTACTACTGCATAGCTCAAGCAATCCACACCTATGCTGCTGTTGGTCGCAGGCGAAGGCCTTGAATTTATTCTCCTAATTGTGTGATGCTCAAGTACTCCTGAGGAGATGAGGCCTCCAGCATGTCATCCAGCTTCTTGTATAGTTCTGTGAAGGTTGGTCGACGTTTTGGATTTGCTTCCCAGCAAGCCAACATGATGTTATACCTACAAATGAAGTAATGAATTTGTGCAGGACATTCCTTATTTCGATACAACAGGATTTTAACAGAGCAGATATTAGAGGTATTATCGTCCATATGAATTCATTTTGGATGAAAATTTTACATTTGATGTCAGTGAGAATAGTCACTTTGACAGTCTTCCTGTGTGTAGGGGGGTTGTCTGTTTTACCATTGTGGTGTGATTCTGTAAACCCTCGTAATTATTAGAATCTGTTTATGTAAAAGAATTTTATGCTGTGGGGCTATACTGGAGCTTGGATTGTGTAAGTTGTGTGTAAGGAACTGTAATGCCAACAAGACATGATAATTAGCCATAAGAAGGTGAATAGGTCCTGAAATTTATAGTGTATGGCTATATACATAATCAGAATGCAGGTGAAAATACACTTCTGCTTTTACTTCAACTTTTAGGTATTTCACAGTCAGCAGGGTAAATCAAAACTTTGCTTAGGTAATATTTGTTTGCACCACTGAATGTAAGAATGAAATATAAAATACTTATTTTAGCAGTGTTAAGTTGCATATAATGCTCGTAACACAAGTTTCACAGAGAAAGAATGTCAGGTTATTGATATGCAGAGTTCTAAAATAGTGAGAGAAGAATACAGAATTTTAACTGTGAATTTTGACAACAGATTATTACTATAAACATCAAACAACAGGATTCCACGGTGGAGGCTTCTGACATTCAAAGTAAGGGGCACAGAAGAAGAGCTTTCTCCATGGAATGCAAACATAAAGTGAAATGTTAACACAAGTACTCTTAATATACAGGGTGATTCACGACTTTTGGACATTACTGCAAGAGGTGATTTGCTAGGTCTTTGTGATCAAAATAGTTCATAAGAACGTGTGTCCGATTTTGGACGGTTACGGAGTTATGGGCATTTTCTAGTTCCCGTACACGCCCACGTGTGAACTGCGTCGTAGGGAACCCGCTGGCGGGTGATGCATTCAGCTTAGTGGCTTATTGTTTGCCTTTCGAGCATTATTTTTGCCACCTGACGCGCCTAACCAGCTACAGTCCAGTTTCCGTACCTTGACACTTGGAAGGTATTCAAGGGATGCGGGGAAGGTGGGGTGGGTGGGTATTTGTGATGTTAATCAAGGCGTCGATGAAGAAGAAAGCATTGTTCAGATGGCACAGAGCAGTCCACGTGCGAGTACGCAAAGAATTTCAAGACGTCTTCGTGTTCCCCAAACGAGAGCGTGCAGAACACTGCATGCAGAGGGCATGTATCCACACCACGTGCAGAGAGTGCAACATCTCGGACCTGGCGATTTTGCTCAGAGGCTGGAATTTTGCAAGTGGCTCAACGGCAGTCGCGGTTGCATAGTTACATCCTGTTTACTGACGAAGCGCCATTCAATCGTGACGGTGTCAATAATATACACAACTCTCATGTGTGGGCAGATGAGAATCCCCACGCCGCTGCGGAAAGCAAGTTTCAAATACGTTTAATGTCACTGTGTGGTGTGCAGTTCTGGACGATCAGCTGACTGGTCCTTTCATCTTGGAAGGTCGTCTTACAGGAGAGGCGTACCTCCAATTTCTGTAGGAGGAATTGTCCCAACTTTTGGAGGATGTGCCTTTGAATAAACGAAGTCGTATGTACTTCAACATGACGGAGCCCCTCCTCATTCTTCACGTGACTTTAGAAATTTCCTGAACTACCGTTTCCCTGGGCGATGGATCGGACGTGGCTGTCCCACAATTGGCCAGCCAGGTCTCCAGACTTAAGCCCACTGGATTATTGTGTATGGGGATGGATGAAAGGACTAGTTTACAGAGTGAAGATGGGAATGCAAGATGCATTGCTTGATCGCATTTTGGATGCGTCAGGCCGCATCAGAAACAGTGAGCGGAAGCTGCAAAGAGCAACTCGCCCAGTTCACAACGGAGCGGCAGCCTGTGTTGCGGCCGGCAGGGGCATTTTCGAAAACCAGCTGTAAACATATATCAATGGAAATTAAAGGTAATTTCACGAAGTTAACGTTACATTTATACTTTAAACGTATCATGTATTATGCTTGTTTATAAATTTGCTCCTTTTATTGCCAATAATTATTACCCTCTATTCTAAGTTTCAAGCGGTCATAACACCGTAACCGTCCGAAACCGGACACATGTTTATATGAACTTTTTTGATCACCAAGACGTAGGGAATCACCTCCTGCAGTAATGTCCAGAAGTCGTGAATCACCCCGGTACAGTTCGAAATTTATTAAGTGTATTAAAATGTCATTGTGGGGGGCGACACGAATAAGACTGCACGAAAAGAAACCAATTGGATCGTACAGAGGGAGTATAGCAGACCTTGGATGGAGCACGTATTTGCTTGGCAAAACAATGTTTCCATGAGTGAAGACTGATTTTAATGTATTATTTCATGGAAGATGGATTAGACTTCAAAAGGTATAAGGAAATTATTTAAAAATAGAAGTTAATCTGTAATTAATTAAAACATGTGACAACAGCTTTTTGTACAGATGCGAAAACAAGAGAGTTCATTTTTTTAAGTGCCTCGCTCAAACGCAAAGCCAGTTACAGGCAGCAACTGCAATAAGTTGTCAATAAAACAAGAAAGTGCAAACAAACACTAAAGGAGAAAAGATATCTACCATTAGCAATAGGAGTCGCAAATATGCAGAACAATAACGTCGAAACCCCTTGCATGGTGATGGTATAACTACAGAAGTACAAAATGCAGAAGATCAAAAAGGCAGGCAACATATTTTTAAGTATTTATTAATGGCCGAACCTGAATGCAGTTCAGTTGGATTTACAAAAAAGAAAATACAGCTGTGGCTCTACCAGCGCTTAAGCTCCGCCGATACGTAAACAGACTTGCGCAAGGCATTTAATTTTTTACTAGCGCAACAAAGCGTTCGTTGTTGAAAACTGCGTGACATATTTACCGTTTATGGATAAAATTACGTATGCACCCGTGCCAAATAAATTCACAAAATCTCGTCTGGTCAATCGTTTCTGTGACACGTAAAGTTTGCGGGACAGACAACGTCCCTACCGACCTTCGGTGTTAAGTATTGATCATGCGGCATGTAACCGTCAAAATGTGTTGCGCTACGGGAGAAAGTTACCGAGAAGGCTTTGTAACTGCAGCAGATTATCGTATGGAAGTGTGCAGAAAGTTACCGAGAAGGTTTCGTAACTGAAGCAGATTATCGTATGGAAGTGTGCAGAAGGTTACACAGGTTCTGAAACTTCCTCAGTATCGTGTGCATGTCATGGGCGAACTGAGGGCTCTGAGAGGGAACTGTGACTTCAGAACTGCGGATGGTCAGACACATTTCACCGTAGGAAACGAAGCTCGGTTTCACGCTAGTCGGTACATTAATAGCCAAAATAGCAGAATATGCAATGCGGAATCCCCATACTTTTCACGGAAGACTATTAAACCTTTTAGAACTTTGAGTAAGTTGTGGTGCTCCTTGATGGAGAATAATTGGTCCGATTTTTCTTTTTCAGAAAACAGTAGGAGCATAACGCCATCTAATTTCATGTCTTTGTTAAGAGTTCACGAACCAGACGGGCAGTTTCTACAGGTTCGGGCTACGACACACGCGCAGTAAATTTGGCAGTACAAATTTTTCGCGAATTCTTGCGCGATCGCATTATTTGTCGAAATGTTTGGCCACTCGATCTGCGGTCTAATATCACCAACTGTTGTTTGGGGGAGGAGCGTTGAAAGGGAATGTGTACAAAAGAATCCGCACACGTTACAGGAAGACAAAACCTCCATCATTGCCTTTGAGGGATGACTCAGTCTTTTCATCGGTTTTCATCAGATACGAGAAAAAGAGTGAATGCATGCATTGCCGAGCGCGGTAGATGTTTCCAGAACATAGTATAGCACTGTGTTTGTGTTCCGATCTTAAAGTACTTTTTTACACATAGAGCGTGTTTAAAAAATTGGTTGCATAACTTTTCGAACATTCTGTATGTCAGGCATTCTCTACCTGATGTTTAAGAACGCGTGATTTTACAACGTGAAATACAACAAAAATACAACCGTACCACCACCACGAACAACAACAAGAACAACAACAACAACAAGAACAACAACAGCAGCTTTCTTTGTGTTGGTTTATCACTGTGACAAACTGTGTGTAGGTGAAAATACCTGCACATGAATGTGTGCAGTGTAGTGCACAGTAGCCCTGATCAAAAAATGTGGTTGATTGGTATCTACGTGAAACAAATTAGGAATTGCTTTCTGTGATAATATTCATTTTGAGGACAATTTAAGTGTTGCCTGTTATTCCGGTACCATTTATACAGTGGAAGAAACAAACAGTTCAAATATCATGCTATGCAAAGCGGGTGTCATCCCTTTCCCTCTTAAACGTTCTTAACAACGGCACACCTTTCCAGTAGATAAAATGCCGCTCACATCCCCACCGTATTACCCACTGCGAGATCTGTATGTGTGTATCGGGCAGCAGCTTCTGCCTTGCTTACTCATTCCGAAGACAGCTACTGGGTTCTGTGCCGACACGTTCGAATAAGTTTAGCATACGGCACGGTTGGTACCCGAAGGTGGGAACCACTGCTTGTGTCGGAACCTTGTCTAGTGCGTTCTCGGATTAAAGGAAATAAAATGGCGTGACATAGGCCTATTATGAAGCTACGTCTTAATTACTTGTAAGTACTAGCCGTTCATATCATATTTCACATTCAAGGAACAGAGTCAGCCTCGAGAAACTAACAGCTCTTCATCTAGACAAGAAAGGTCCCACATTTTACGGAACAGGATGTTTTGTTATTGTGCCCAAATCAAAAGAATCCGCCACTGGTCCCTACTGTGAGCCAGACGACTAGTCCGCGACCTCTTGTACTATTTCTTCAAACTCAGTCTCAATATATACAAACATTTACGCCTAGGCCCTCCCAGCGGTCCCTTCATGTTTTGCCGCAAAAACCCTGTGCGCAGTGGCGTAGCTAAGATTTTGTCACCGCTAATAGAAATACCGAATTTAAAAAATCATATGTATTGAATTTAATTTTATTTCGTTGTAAGATTTGAAATTTCATCTCAAAAATCAATTATATTCATTTAAAATATTCATTTTCAGCTCATTATCCAGCCCCTTGGACTGTGCCGCCAGGAGCGGCCGCAACTCTCGCCCCACCCAAAACCACGCCCCTGCCTCTGTGCATTATGTTCTTTCCCATGAGTCGCATAAGCCCTGTTCATCTTATCCTAATTCTTTTGATCATTCTAATGACGCTTGGTGAGGAGTACAAATCACGACCTGCTCACTATGCTATTTTACCCAGCCTCGTGTTATTTCATCCCTCTTAGGTCCAATTATTTTCCTCAGCACTGTGTTTTCAAATGTCCTCAGGCCACGTTTCACCCTCCGTTTGACAGACTACATTCACCATCATATAACCTAACAGGCAAACTTGTGATTTTTTAAGATTTTAACCTTTATATTTTTAGACTAGAAGTGGGAATATTAAAGATTCTGAAGCAAACATTGGCGAGCATTCCTAGGAATCATTTTGCCATTTATTCCTTCATGAATATATTTTGATGTCTTGGCGACGTTCCCACATGTCTAAAGTTTTGTCACATCTTGATAGAACTTACTGGCTGTCGTTACGGTGTTGTTTTGTCCTGCATCCTGTTGACGTGAGGCCTTGTTGTTGTGATAGGAAGTAATTCTGAACACATGTGAAGGAAAGATTGTGAATTTGTTACTCATAGGAAGGATCGTGCGTTTAGCAGGTGTAGTAGAATTGTGCATTTGGTAGTTACCGAAAATGTCGTGCATTTAGTATTTGCGGTGATGCTAACAATGATGTTAGCGGGCGTTAAGGAAGACATTAAATAATGCACATGAAGGAGTGCTGTTACTTACAGTTCTTTGCTGCAGTTGGGTGGACAGCCCATTCTGTTTCCTTCACGCAGAAACTCGAATAGTTCGCCTGTGGGGATGTCTGGGTATGGGCTACCCCCAAAAGTGACAATTTCCCATACCAATATTCCAAATGACCATCTGTAGGGAAGAGATATCAATAATGCTGGCAATTAGCATAATGATTTGTTTGCATGAAATATTTTAACACGTGAAGCAGCGTTTGTAGACTACATGAAATGGCTTTGGTGTCAAAGACTTTAATTGGTCCTTGCATTCCCGTTGTCTGATTTTACAGAATGCGCCAGAATGTACACTGCTGAGTATTTTCAATTACAGTTTCCTCCTTATTGAACGATTTCATATGATTCGGTTAAACCTTATGCATCCTTATTGGAAAGGCATAGAAGTTCTGCATGTGTAACGCATACCAATTTGTCCATTGCAACTTACTTTATGCTATTGTTTGTCTTGGTCAAATTTTCGGCTAAACATTTCTACCTGCCTGGTGTAAAAATGAAAAGTCAATAGTTACAAAGCTCTGATAGAAATTCCGTTCTTTATAGGGGCCGATGATTTTTCATAGCCTTTATAAAAGCTTACAAGTGACTGCTTTAACAAGTCAAATCTTTTCCAGGTCCCACATAAGTTTTTATCGTCTGGATTCATTTTAAACTTCCCTCATCCATCCCTGTGTATCCCAATGCCTCCCATGTTCTCCCACTAAAATATTTTTGCACATGTCTTTTCTCCCTTACGTACGAACATTACATAACCCTTCATTTCATCTTGTACTTCTTACTATAATCAGTCTGTAAACGTTGTGGGTACACTACGTCCACATGCAGCATCTGCCAATATTGCACGATTTTGTTTGAAATCTGCACAGGGAACACGTCCTAAATTAGTAAACTTTAAACCGTCAATTTTTGAGAAAGCAACAATTAAACTTTCCCACTAATCTGGTCAAATGTGAGGCGTGTTGATTGTCGCCGATATGATTATGAGTCTCGTTCGTTTACGTGTTGTAGGCCCATTTCACGTGTAAATTACTTCTGTTTTCTTTGTTACATTAGTACCGGGCCATTAGTTTAAATCCCCACAATCGGTAATCACTTCCCTTCAGGTCCGATTGACCTATGTTCCGATGTTTTTATCGGAGACGTTAGGATGTCTGAGTCACTTGAAGTCGCTGGAACATCGCGTGTTAGTGTATGATACATACACTAAATACAGATTCTACAAGATGCGTCTTAAATTCAGGCGAAAGTTTCGTGATGCACCTGTTCCAAACAGGGCAAATATTTACAATAAGCAGAAAAGGTTTGGACCAGCAGGTTCTCTTCTGGGCAGTAAGAGAAAACGCAGAAGATGCGTGCTAATAGAATAAAAAATTTACAAAATTGGTGCTGGGTTGGAAACATCTCCAGGCAACTCACTGACTTGGCATATGCAGAAGACGACCATGTCTGTATTATTAGCACGAAACGTAAAACGTTTCTGCATTGCATTCGTGTGAGACAGATGTGGCTCACAAACTGTGCGACACATCGTGAATTAAGATGAAATTTTGTGAAATTTTACCTTCGTTGGGTGCACGCTAGAGAAATACAGCGCACACTTTAGCGACGAGGCTTCGTTGCATCTCTGTAGATACGTGAAGCCTCACAATAACAAATATCGATCTGCATAAAATTCTATGCTAATTCACGGGGTGCCTTACACGATGTCAGTGTTGGAGTGTAGTGTGCTGTGAGTGGAAATAAGATGATTAATTTCATCCTTTTTTATTCTAAGAGACCACAAATTCTCACCGGTTTGTTACTACATGCTGAGAGCATTCTTTAATCCTTACGGACGACCAGAAAAGGAGTGTTTCCCTTCAACAGGACAGTGCAAGGCCTCACACCGCAGACGGTTCTATGCATTGTTGGGGGAATGTTTTCTGCACTGCTAAAATTTGTTCATTTTCTTAAATACTGGTATTCTTAATCTTGCACACAAATATCTCAATCATAATTTTTCCGACTGGTCTTTACGTTCTGCTTCTTGTATAACATTCTAGTATTATTTCTTACGTAATATTTAATATTTACACATCTGACTGAAAGGTACTCACACGTCACTTTTCGTCGTATACTCATGAATCCAGAGTGACTCAGGGGCCATCCATTTTACAGGCAGTATCCCAGATCCTTTCTTGTAATAGACATTGCTCTCATAGACGTCACGACTCATTCCGAAGTCGGAAATCTTGACAGATCTGTCGGCACATACCAGAACATTTCTTGCTGCCAGGTCCCGGTGCACCACGTGGTTGTTTGCCAGATACTCCTGGGGATATAAGAACAGTTGTGTGCTGGAAGGGGTTATTGTATGTTGACTATTCTAAACTAAAATCGAATCTATATTTTTCATCACGTTGTTGTTTATTTCGCCTGCGTTAAAGGCTCTATTCTTTTGTGATATGACACGCTATCACAGAGCAATCAGCCCTGTAGACGCTTGAATATGAAGGCACTAACTTCGTTCAAAAAGTCAGGAGCTGATTACCCAGTGGCGTGGCGTCATATACCGGAAGAACAGAGTCCTCAATCACACCGCCGGGAGGACCTCAAGACTCACAATTTTATGCGTTGCCACATTATTTCAGGTATCATGTCACATTGCCTAGTTATTCATTTATTTCTTGATTTGTAGAACCTGCGGAAACCCAAGCAGACCTGTCAGCTTAACTACTTTAAGAGCAGCGCCTTTTTGTTATCATTACTATCATTATCATAATAGTCAGTATCAGTGGTGCTGGCAGTATTAACTGTCCGCTGGCGTGTTCGTGTTTCTTACTCGTACTTCCGGGACGATATCAGTATAATACATGTACTTGGAAATAGGCCACGACCAATTGGACATGTGTTCATTTCACCGTATATTACCAACTATGTTACTGCCTAAGCAACATCTTAATTTTATATATTTACTTTCAATACATGAGTGAGTTATATTGTTCCAAATTACATAAAAATTGCGTCAGTCTTCATAAATAGAACCCGTTTTATAGACATTTAGCTACTCTCGTTCACAGTATGCACATACAAACATTTAAATGCAGCACCCAGTTTAAATCAGGTTTTAGTAATATTACCTACGTTACACAGGACGAAACGACTGTTTCTTTGTTACAGGTTGCTTTATAGTTGTCTCATGATGAGTAAGAAGTTGTATAAAGATGTGATTTCTCCATCAACAGTCAAGTTGGTCTTTGAACTGCACGTTTTTTCACTAAAACGCGATATTTAACCCTGAAACGTTATTATACAAATACAATGTCTCATGCCTTCGCATTTATTAAATATCTTAAAAGATGTTCTATATCAAACATTCTTACTGAAAATAGGATGTCTGTGTTACGCCTCTCTGGAGAATACCGTACAAAGTCAGGCATTGCTAAGTTCTCTGTGATTAATGACCTTTTATACATATCATAGTGGGTCACGTACATGGCTTTGTTTCAGATACACAGAGGCTAGACCTACGTTACGTAAGTGGGAGCGTGCTTACATTACAAATAACTAATACTGTCCCCAAGGAAGGTTCTGTGTGTGCTAGTGTAACGTTATGTTGCCTGGCTGTCTCAGTAGTAAAGGTTAAAAGTGTTTCTTGAGTGGCAGGTGGATCAAAGTGGGTGAAGCGACACTGAGTTTTGAGATGTGCCTTAGTCACAGGCAAATGCTTGATGTTACACGGAGATATAAAACAGAAATTTGGCACATCTGCAATTATTAAAAAACAAATTTGATGAGACGTACAATTTGAGGAGTCCTACCGACAGTGGCGTGTGTTTGAGTATGATCAATTGAAAACAGAAAACGTTTACACCTGCTGTGAACACTTAGATTGAAGATGGAAAGACTAAGAACGAATAAATAAACAAACGTACAAACAAACAAACAACTAATGAATTTATTACCAACAACCTGCACAACAAATTGCACTCATCCACACATATAGGAGACTACTCCAACATGTTGCGGCTATTTCTTTTAGCCATCTTCAGGGAGTATCCATATACAAAGCGTGGAGCTATATATCCTTTGTATACAAGTAGTGCCTGAAGAAGGCTACAAGTAAGAGTCGAAACATGTTGAAGTTTTCTCCTGCAGGTGGATAAGTGCAATTTGTTGGTAATAAAACTTATCTATGTCTACTGCACGGAAGATGCACACCGTCAGCATTAGTCATGTCTGTATAACTGACATGACACACGCACACTAATTTTAGATATACTGTTTAGATTCTTTCCACATTTTATGAGTAAATGTGGCTTTGTGGTGTCATGTCTGCCTGCCTGCCTGCCCGCCTGATTGCTTTAGACAAACAGATGGATTTCCATGTAACCCAGTATGGGCATGATGGCAGTATCAGCACTCCACTTTTATGCTGTTTAATGTCATGTCATCCGTAATAGCGACCGTGCTGCTTTCCTAGACAGGAGCGATATTAGCTCAACTTAGCTTAACTGGGGTAATGAGACTTACCGTTGCAATGGATCGCACATGAATATTTAAATTTAATTAACGTAAAATTTTGTAGAGCAAGGAGAGTACACCATGTCTAGGTCTAAATTTAATTTTCCGTTTAATGGCGAAAATTAGCGGACCATTGTAGGTGAATTACTGTATATTTAGATGAGCGGAATCACACATAAATGCTGTGTGAAATTTTCTCACAAACTTACAATTAGAAACACGGCTGCGGCGCGAAATATTCAGGTTTTGGTTATGCGAGGAACGTAACGTCCTGCGACTCTGTTTTAGTGTAAATCGCACACACAAAATATAATTGTATATATCGCAGTATTTACATGCTAAATGCTAAGACAGGTCTTACAAATGTTGGGCATCATATACAGTATACTGCTACACACCGTTATTGTGAGTGTATAATTAATAACACTCTCTGAGTCTAGAATCAAGAAAGAAAGCGTTATATTTTTTTCAGTCTTTCTAATTAACTTAAAATATTATAATTTCTTCTAAACGCATTACATTCTGAATTCCTTCTAGCTCCGACGTGAAGCGCTGCATAATTATAAATCTTTTAGTGATCATTTTGCTTTTCTCTCGGAAAGAATTTAAAAGACATGTTCATCTGGTAGGATAATTTTATTTCCTTTTAATGCGTTATTAAATTTCACTGCAGTTCGGAATAGTGAGGCCAGTCTTATTTCAAAGTGTTTACAGTTCTTTCTTATTGGCACTTTTTTGACGATATTTCTTGAAAGAGAAGAGATATTTTAAAGGGAAGTTAGAAAGTGCTAATAGAGTACCCACATCCATTTGCCCTTAAATATTACTCGTTTTTAGTCTTTACAGCACTAAGTCACTGTGATAGGGTCGGTCAGTTATTGCGAACTGTCTCTTTATCTTTTTACTAGAAACACGAATATTTTCGGAAGCACGATAAATTTCTGAAAAAGGAGCCGACAGAAACCCTCGCAATTATGGATCTTAGTAGCCCTAAATACCAATTTGGAATAAATTTTAAACTAATAATTATTATACTTGTATTTTATAGTAAATTAAGGAAGCTGGGGTTTTAATTCTAATGAAAGATGAACAGACTCCAGACGTGTGAGTGATTAAGTTTTGTGTTAGTAGGCTGCTGTGTTTATACATCTGGTGTGTGTGGTCAGGGCGTACCGACTCGCTTAATTTCGAAATTCTAAAACCACCTCACTTCCTTTAAGGAAGTTTAAATTCCTCTCGAATTTAAAAATTCAAGATTTCTGGAACGTGACGCCCTGCCGATTGGTGAACAGTTTTCTTGAACTGCTTGTTCCCGAAGATAGAGGCATTAGGACGTTTCGAAACGTCGGTAACTGTTTACCAATGTACAGGGTGTGACATCCCAGAAGACTGAATTTTCAGAAAGGCCGCTGTGAGAAAATCAGAGCTCGCAGTTTCCCAGAACTTTTAAATCTGGCATCCGAAAATCATTCATGATTTCAATAATTTCTTCCTTCTATTTGTTACTCTCTGTATTTCCCTGCAGTAAGCACTTAAGTGGAAATATGTACTATTATATATTTTAAATATAGTGACGTTCCTATATTTCAAATAACAATCCATTGCATGAAAAGTGGGCACAAATTAAGATGTACAGTGATGTGATTGAGTGAAAGAAGAGAACGGGTTAAATGAACGGTCGGCAGGGGAAATCGTAACAAGCGGGATCTCGGTAAAGAATAGTGTTGGCCGTCTGAACACAAATATTCAAGGTCTTTGTCACTTCGCAGCCGGCTTGTAGTGCTGCGGCACTCTGTTAAACCGGACAGGGGAATTGCTTTAGCTACATTTCTGTACTTAGCTGTTGCAGATAAGTGGCTGGGTTTGCTACAGGAAACTGAAAATTGAGAACAGTAACTGTGATAGCTTAAACTCAGAAAGCCGCAAGTCTGTATCCGTACGACATTGCACAGCGTTTGTCTTATTGTATGTTTAGTGTACTGTATAACAAAACAGCACTGGGGATTGAGGCAGTCTGAATTCTGTCAAGCAGAAATTGTGTTATATGCATAATACTTGGTATGTTGTAAGCATAATGTAATGTGCAAGAAATGCATTACTGTAAACATTATGTAAAATCTGCAGTTTTTGAAAATTCTTACGCCCTTCATGTGAGTTTCAAGGGGCAGCATTTGGCCATTTCTGCTGTAGTATAATACATTTTTCGTGCTGAATATTTGTGTCCGAATAATTTTGAGGCCTATTTTCGTGTCTTGTTGTTGGTGGAAAAGAACGTTCTGCCATAAAAATTGAGCAGGGCACAGTTAGTTTCTTTGTAGGCTGCCTGTAATGTGCCTGAAAGTTTTGGCTTGAGGGAGTGGGTTTCTTAATGGCAAATTAATTCCATATCCAGTGTCTTTAGGAGGAAGAAACTGAAATGAAATTGAAGCTCGGCAGATCAGTCAGTAACCAGTTTGCTTCTTAAGCACAAATCATTTTGTAATCAAATGAAAACTTACAGCGGGAGAGAATAGTGATGTTTGAACTCTTTGTTTAAAGGAGGGGTGCGGGATGGTAGAGTGAGGGTAGGTGACAAACACGTGAAATTTCAGAGAAAAAAGTAACCCTTCTTGCCGTATAAATATTAAAATACCAGCCTGGCAGTTCAGCTTCTATAGAGCTGCCGGCCACAACTCTCACATCCGGGTGTTGCCTTTTACTTGTATTCTGTAGAATCGGTTGCAATGTCGTTACATTTCTTTCCTCATAAAGGATAGAGGCCTAGATCGGTACGGCGATATATTATTACCAGAACAAACTCTGTCCTGTTCCACATTGTCTGTTAAATGCGTTCCAAATTTACATAATCTGCTGAGTTTTAGAAGGCCTTGTCCTAAGGTGAGTATTCTTGGGGACCCGCGCACCCCCCCCCCCCCCAACCGTCTGTCTGCCACCAGTAGCTGAGAATACTGGTTATTGTGCTTAGACATTAAGAATGCGGTGCATGTGTCGTCAGGGAATGTTTACCCTCAAGCCAGCACAATATATACCCACCTTTGTAACTGCATTTTGCCTACTTACCATGCCCCTTGCACTTTGCCTCGCGAAAGACAGCAGATCTGCAGGCGACAGCTGCTCCATCTGTTGTGAAATTTCATCAACGCCTAAAAGCAATAAAGACACAGATCCAGGCTATAAAAAGTTGACATTGAAATCAATAGTATAATCAAGCAGTCATTGAAGAAAATAAGCCTGCTTGTGTGGGTAAAGTTAAAGCTATCACTATACAGGCCGAGAGAGGCCCTCAGGGCTCCAGGAGGTTGAGGCTGCCAGGATGTCTAGACAATCGGCACATCAAGATGGTACGGTTTTCAGCTTTACGTACCGGCCATCATTACCCCCAGGAGAATAATGTCATATGAGAGCGCCACAATATGGACCACGACGATATATATATATATATATATATATATATGCGTATGTCAAGTATTTCTCTTTCTTTCAAGGTTTATTTTTTACATTCAGTAATTATACGGTACGTGCCAAAAGCGAATCTTTGACATGAAAGTTCTTGGTGAAAAGTGCATCGAGTGTTGAAATTGTGAATTTCCTTCGGCGCGTTGGCACATTGCTCGTAGAAGAATTGTATAGGTCGGTCTGGGTTTTTTAAGTTACAAGGATTCCGTTCTGTGTTGTATCCTTTCTTACGCCGACAACACTTAGACCTGAAATGGATTTTATAAATTTACCGCGCTGAATATGTTAGCACAACGGCGTCTTCTCTGAACTGTGCTAACCACGTCCAGATTACCAGCAATGCGGGCGGTATTTTTTGCTGTTTTCTTCGTAGGCTATCCAAGGCAAATACCAGGATACCTCGGAATAGGCCATTATCGCTTTCTCTTCCATCCTTTCCAGTTAATACAAAGTTATCATCTCATTTTCTGTTCCGATGCTAAATACGCTCTGAAGAAATACACCATATCTGACCTACGAACTAACCAAGCTTTGAAGAAAAGCCGCATGCCTGCTTCAGTAAATAAGAGAAAAGACAGTAAAATGTCACAAGATGGCAGCCGTTGTTTAAATTGGTGCCCACGTGGCAGGAGCTTCAGGACCCTGACCGATCCGACGTCCTTGATGACGCCTGTAGACCCACTCACATACAGTAAGACTGAAGAACGCTGGCACACAATTGTGTAGAAACAAATTTCGATGTTTTGTGTTCAACGAAAACTTCACCAGCAATTTAGGTAAATGAGAGATTTAAAGTCAGCACAATGTGTTCATGAATGCTGCACACTTCTGGTGCATGAATCGATTCTTCTTGGACTTCGTGGCCTCTCAACATGCAGGCAGCAAATTCCTACGGAACGCTGAATATTTCATAATCGCCACTATTCCTGCCAGCGAATGCTTGAATCTTAATTGGCTCAAAACGGACACAGAAATCTATAGTAAATTTTGCTGGTAAGACACAGGACCAATGTGAAAATAATCTGTATATCCTGCCGCAAGATTACGGAAAATTATTGCCGGTCTTACCGTATGTAGATTGTACACCGCCCACGTACGTGGTGTGTCTATTGCAGAAACGCGTAATGCCATCCCCTGTGAAGCTGCACTCTGCTGTCACAAGCACGCTTATTAGCACAGAGGAAGCCTCCGTACGCTGATAGAACGGTGCAAGCGGCAGAACAGAATTCGGACGTACAGGCCTGCACTATATGCCAGATGATAGAGGTGTCTGAATTCTTTGTTCTTTTTATGTGGTGTGCAAATATTTGTTGCTCACATAATGTTCAGTACTCAACAGTGTGGTAACTTTTATTGCTTAAATTGAGGTCGTCTCTTAAGACGTCCAAGCGACTTTCGTCCACAAATGGCATACCTACACTTTGTGGGTGACCAAAATCAACCATTGTTCGAAAGAAAAATTCTTTGTTAACTAATTTGCTAATCATCAGAAGGGAAATTCTGCGACATAGCATACATTTCACCTTATTGCCTCACTACCGCAGAGGAATTCTCTTACACTCACCTAGGTCAAAGTTCAAGTTGGCGTATTCATCAAACTTGTGCCATTCCTGAACCTACTGAGACACTCCGGATTGTGGCGCATTTACCTGTTTACTTACGATAAAATGAATAGTTTTAAACATCACACTGACTTGACTGGTCTTGCAGGACCATGTGTTCTTGAAACTTTACCCATTATAGCTGTTCACAGAAGCATTTCAGTGTCTGTGTGTACTGAAAATTTTGGACCGTACTTAAGTCATGGGTCTTCCCTGTTATGTTTCGCATAACGTCTAAGAGACTGCGCATTTTGCTAAACTACTTTTTGACGTTTTTGGCGGTAGGAAGTGAAACGTATGAAGGTCTGTAGTGGCACAATGGTTGTAGTAGCAAATTTCATTAGAATTCCTTTGATTGCGAAGTAACCAAGTACGGAGACACATACGGACGGACAAACGGACATGGTAGATGTGTCTCTCTTTGCCTGTAAAATAAAGAAGTAAGCTAGAAGTGTTAACGACTTTCTGCAACAAGGGTCTGTGCTATTGAGACCCATCTGTAAAATGTTGATGTGAAAGTTTAATGAAATTGCTGGAGTGTCAGTTCCACCCGACACCACTCACCATCCGTGACCTCACACATCCGGTTCTGCACCACTGCGGGATGCTGGTTATCAGCTGCGCCGTCACCTGCAGTAAGAAGGCAAATGTTTAATTGTGCTTTTGTGATAGGGTGACTTGAATGCAAGGTCAGTTTTAAGTTTTCAGCTTAAAATTTTCGTGTATTTTTTATCTCCTTGTAGCGTGCTACTTTCCCAGCCCCTATATTCGGTGAAAAGTGCAAGTTGTGAAGTTCCTGTCTGCGTAATTTTCTCCGTTTTCGTATTACCTGTTCCTTTTTGTTCCACGGACTCTCTTTAGCACTTTGTTTTCGCGTGTCTTGAAAGCACTCCCTAACTATAATTGTGAGAACTTCAAAAGAAGAGAATTAACTTTTGTGAAAATTTGTACTTCTAACGGAAAAATATATAGCCAAATGTGCAAGCATCTGGGCTCCAATCCTGTATGTTGAAGGATATGTGACGTATTTCTGCACGTCAGCTTTTTGCACAGCATCGAATATGAAGTGGGTTCCGTTTTCAGCACGCCGTACTGTCGAGATATAACGCACAAATGTCGACTTTTTTACGGACCGACCGAGAAACAAAGAAATTCCTGTGCCAACCGTGATACCTGTGTATTTATAACTGTAAACTGTAGTTTAATAAAGAGCATTGTAAAATGTACCTATACACCTTGCCATGGTTTACGTAATAATGGTACATAATTTGTCCCTTAGGGGATGACACTAAAGGGACGAATGAACACCGGAAACCCTCAGATTTTGCAGTACTTATCTGGCTTATGTCAGTCACCGTGTGTGTGTCCGCGTGTGGCTGAGTGCAGCGGAGACAGAAGCAGTGTAGGTGGCCGTCAAATGACGAAACATGAGTGAGGGTTTCTGATGAACTGGTTGCATTGGAAGGAAGGTTTCAAAAATTAAAGTGTTCGTTATTTGTGCATTATCAATAAGCGGAAGTATTTATTACAAATTGTTTTAATATTTCAATGATATTAACAAACTTCATTCGATTCTTGTGCCTAGTAGAGGCTACGTAACTTTTCAGACGTGTAAGTAGCTTTTTATTTAATAAGCAGGTCAATTTATTTAGAGTGTTTAATTTGTAAGTGAATAGCAGAATTAAGGTCTCGCTATTTTCCATAAAATATGTGTGGCGCGTAGAAAGAAGTTCCAAATATGACAGCGAATTAAGCTCGACACGTAACCAGTTCTTCATTCACATTTTGTATTTAGAACTTCGCCTATGGCAGTTCATTCTCACGTCTTGAATTTATATTTTTCCGAAGACAGTTAAGTAATTATTTACGAATTCTTCCCGAAACACCTCGAAATATCTATAATACTGAATAAAATTAGGCCAATCTAATTTTAGTATGAAATGGATTCCTTCGACCTCTAAAAGCTAGGGCAACAACATATGATCCCGACACACACTTCAAAAATACGCAAAAAAAGAAAACCAAATATGGCACTAGCCTAGTGAATTTATCGTGAAATAGGAAACGCCCATTTCGTCAAATGCCTCCAGAATGTAAGTGGATATGCGATGACTGCAAGAACAGGCTCTGATCAAGAGACTTAATATAAGCCCTTTTGCCTTGAAAAATTATTATGAACGGGACACATGGACTGCTTGAAAGCAATTTAGGTTCAAAATTTGCAACTTTAAGGATTTTTTAAATGAAAGTTCTAATACATTGCAGATGATAATATGAAGGCATGCTGAGCGTTTGTAGTCTTGCGTGGAAGGATAAGTTGTTTACAGCAGGTGTAATCAAGAAGTTATGTTAGACTGTGGGTTTTCACCCCAGTTTATTAAATTATTTAAGTTTTGTAATTCTAAACCCATGCGATGCGTACTTCATAAAAGGATTATAGGATAATGTGTGGTGTTCAGCCACGAAACAGGAATTTATTTGGCCGCGCTCTGTGAAAGTAAGTTCCCAAATATTCCCCCATACCGCTTGCTTATTTAACCCTTTAAAGACGAGGCGTGTCTGTTTTATATAAGGACTCAGTGCGTACCGCGCTGTAAACACTCTCCACTTCGGTTATAAAAACCAGTCTCTTAATGTTTTATAAGGCAAAAGTCGCTGTTTGTTCTGAGATCCGTACAAAACACATAAACGCAATGTGGGCACCACGTACAATGTTTTAATGTTAAACCTGGTCGTATGTAAAGTTACCGCTAGGCTTTAAAGGTTAACATCTACTCTGAAGCAGTCTGTTAGTCAAGCGTGCTAGGTAACATTTGCTGTCATATTGCCCTTGTACTGCCCTCATTGGGGGTCTTGAGCACAGAGAAATGACGGTCGGTGCTTTTGGAAGGATTTGCACACAGTTTCAATTATATTTTGCAAAAAGCATTAGTATATATATAGTAATTTCATGACTTGTACCCCTTCTTCAGACATTATGTGATTAGTATAAATGAAATAATTTGGACACGTTGCATGGTTTGACAAACCCCTAAAAATAATTTAGTTTAGACAACGTGAAGAGAAGAGTCTTTTGAGAATCCTAAACGTATATGCGAATATAATATTAAAGTGGGTGTTATATATAAACAGCCTGTGGAAGCTTAAGGGACTTACTTGGCTAAGGACAAATCCGGCCATAAGCTTTTGTGAACACGGCAATAAAGTTTGTTTTAGTTTTAGTTCTAGTAGGGTTTGATTTCTTTGACCAGCTGAAAGACAGTCGTTTTTAAATACAAATATTACCGTGCGCTTAACATTTACAGTCAAACTTTTTCTGGTGGAGCCCAATATTCTAAGGGTCACATGCCTTAAGTTAATACAATGAAGCCCAACTAACATGGCCTCTGGGTATTTTTCGGCCTCATTAAGAAGTTATATTCACTGCATTCATCGGTAAAAGGGAGATATTCGGTCAGGTCACAAACACTGAAATTTAGAAACAGGAAAATCTGCGCTTTTGGAATTTATTGTGAAATCAGTAAAAGCAGCTTATGAACGTCATTATACATGCACGGTTATTGTTAGTTTTCTGTTTTTATGCCTTCAAATTGCAGCATTTGTTTAGGCGTTAAGAACAAAGCCGCTTATATATTTTCCCAAATCGCTTCTGCGGTTTCTTAGCATGGACTTTCTATTTGATGATCTAAAATTTTTGAAATTTAACAAGAAATACATCAACCTGTATTGGAAATGAAGGGGCAGTTGTGTTGGTATTGTGCAGTTCATGCAGAGAATCACACACACAAACACACTCATATTTGTATATTAACGGCTTTAGAATCTATCGTCTGTTTTGTAAAAATTTTAATTGAGTGATTGATTTTTTGTGTATTTTATTGACTTACTGGTAGATGGATCATAAGGGGGACTAATGACTGACTGGGCATTATTTGTGTGTCGTGCAAGTGAGATGTGTCTTCAATTACACAGAAAGCATGGCCGGCCTGAAATTTATACTTTTACATGTATTGCACAAAACAAACAAGTGCCACAGGCACCGTTGCAAATTCAAAATACATGTCTGTTTAGAAAGGTGCTGCAGAAACTAATGAAGGCCTATTGATGAACAAAGTCACAAGTACGGTGCCCCTGTAAATTTCACACTACTACATTTTTAGCACAATTATCTCATTTTCTGAAGGATAAATAATATTAATTTAGGACTTGTAATAGTATTGATAGACAAATGTATTAATTATAAGGGCAGAGTTCTTCTGGAGAAGCCAGTTATCGCTCAGCTACTCGAGAAAATAATCTGCATTTAGGAATCCAAAAGGCAGTAAAAGTGGTAGATTAGTCTTCCGTTTTCTACACCGTATCCAATGTTAAATAGTGGGAACCTCAAATCTCGTGTCTGTTACCGCATACAGAGAAACCCACAAGAAGTAATGATTTTGTGAAAAAATCTACATAAAAGGAACTGTATGTACTTTTCGACTATCTCTCTTGCCCAGCATTCTTATCAGTGGAGCTGCTTTTTCTTTACGGCCTGAGCCGTACAACAGTTTTACCTGATGCAAGTGTAGCAGTGCGAGAAGCCACCAGCCTGAAGCATGAAAAATAAAATGATTCTGTCAAGGTGTTAGATACGTTATTATACAGCCGCCATTTATATACAGTTCCTTCCATACGTGAGGCCGTGTCCAGGAATGCTATATCCTACTCTGCTTTAAAAGTAAAAATGATATGAGACAGTTTGTCATATATGATTATGTGCATATATTACAGATATTTGCACCGTCTTAAGTAAATCATATCATATCAAACAGATCTTATGACTACACGCCTCCTTAAAAACACACTAGAATGCACCTCTGCTACCCGAAATATACAATTACCACTTACCACAAATATATGTAATTTTCGCAAAATATATGAGAAATTTAATGTTGTACGCCTTCCGTGCGGTTGTTTATTACATAGGTTTATTAATCACCCAACAACAGCACAATTATTTTTCAGTCTCCAACATTGTGTACTAAAATCAATGTTAGTGTATTAAAATATTAAAATTTTTGTTCTAAAAAATTGTTGATTGTGAACAGCGATTAAAATCTGTTTGCAAACATCTAGGCCCTTCTTGTTTCCAAACATGTGGGAAGAACCCCTGACTGTAACCATGGTGCGCGGTACACAAGTGCCAAATGTGAACTCAGTACTCCTTACTGAGAACAGAGTTGGCACCTGTGTAATGATGTGCGGTATTTCTTTGAACCCTTTGGCACGTTTTGAAGAAACTTTAAACCAAAGATCAGCAGGCTGTATGTGAGTCGCCTTTCATTGTTTTGGAAGTGAACGTAATTGCAGTTCCACGCCCTTCTGAAAATAATATAAATCCATATAAGACGTAAATTATTACAGTGTGTTCAACAAGCTGGCTAACAGAAAGCATGTCGTCAAATGTTTAAAGTGCACATGGCTTCAGTTAAAAACGACGTGTTGATCTTCAGAATTATGATTAGCTACATACAGGCATGTTAGGAACTGAATATCTTTCCAAAATGAACAGAAATTAAGGAATTAAAAAACCACCCTTTCTCTCATATTTTAATATCTGAAGTCTGGTAGGCCGGAATGTAAGTTCCCTCTGTCACGTATTCAAATGGGCTGGCTCTTTACGTATCACAAAACAGTACATTCGTTCGTTATTGTGCAGTGTGTTCTAACAAGGAGCGCGCAAAAAGACAAAAATTCTTGAAAATATAATTTGCTCCCATGAAAGAGTCTTTTTTAAAAACTGAACAGAACTCTGATAACAATGGTTCAGTTGTTAGGCTGCAGTATTGTGTTTTCTAGGTCCCTATTAAAAAATTAGTTTCGTATGTTATAAAATACGAACCTGTGGATGTGTAAAACCAACTTCAGTGGCAAACACGCTTCGGGTCTGCCAAAGATAATACTTTGGCAGAATAGATCTCGCCTGCACAGGCCGCTTCAAGTTGTGGTCGTGTTTTAAATTAGCTTTCTTATTCTCTGCCACAATAAAGTTTACAGAGACGCCTCTAGTGACGATTGCAACAAAATTAATTTTCTTAAAACAACGTAATTCGACGCAAAAGTGTGACGTATTTCCGAATGTTTCTTTCGTTGTTGTAATAATGGGAGATGCTGCAAGTACATTATGCCTGTCAGACACCATAAAATCAACATTTTATGACTAATTTAAACATATTAAATAATTGGGTCTAGGAATATGACTGGAGAATAAATATCATTTCAGTGTCACCCTAAGAGTACTTTTTATTCCAAAAGTATAAGAATTATATTCATGCATCCTTCTACATAACTTAGGGTTACCACACGCCCGAGGTTTCCCGGACATGTCCGCTTCTCAGACTTCAGAGTCGTGTCCTGGGGGTATTTTTAATTGGAAAAATCTGTCCGGGTTTCGGCCTTTGTCAACCGTCACACTCAAATTTCGGTGGTCGTTTCGTACGTTATAGTTCGTAGTTCTCTCAGGCAACATTTCGAATTCAAAACTTATTCTTAGAACCAATTTCGGTCGTTCCGGACGCATGCTCGCACAACCCGGTTCCGGGATTTCATTCTGAACTGTGTGCAGTGCAGTGCACGGTATGCTGTGCGCTGTGTAGTTCGTGAGTCGCTTTAATCGCCTTCTTACAATGGGGATAAGAAAATATAAGTTCGTGGAAGAACAAAAGGCAAGTACGGTACTCGTGTTCCCGAAATGGTTGCGAAAGTGGAAAGCCGAATGCCGGGTGTGTAAAACAAGAACTTACGTGTCTGTGGCGGACAAGGGTGTTCTTGACATTCGAGCCCACGTGGAATCTTCTTTTTGACTAAAATTGGGAAACCCCCTTTGCCGCTGATATATCTTATTTTTTATGGTGGATAAGTGGGAAATGTTCTCTTTTCCTGTGTTGGATATATGGTAACCCTAACATAACTGAATGTACTGTATGCTGAGGGTCGTGTGTGTGCAAGCCAAAGGAAACTGGCACCCATATGCAATGTAATAATGCATAAAACGATGGAAATAATGGTCATAAACCCGTAGATCGGTGCTTTTCAACGGGTGGAGCGCCTACTGCTGGCGGCAGGCAAAGGGTCGTCTGATGCTACGCGCAGTCACTTTGGAATTGTAATTTTTTTCATAATTCAATTTGAACGCTGTTAACTACATTACTAAAATTGTTTTAATGTATATAAAAGAAAATAACAGAGTTTATAAAGTACAGGGTGCGGCAGGGAAACCTGACTTTTCACCTTATCGTTTAACAGTCGTATCACTGAAGAATTCAATTTTCGGCAGTTTATGTTTTTTTTAGATTACGTCTCTCAGATGTCTCCCACCATTTCTCAAACACTGTTCGATGCTCCCTCTAAGTTTTTCCATCACCAGGCGAGTTATCTACCCCGGGACTGCTGCAGTTTCTTCCTTTATTCTCTGCTTAGTTCCTTGATGGTTTTAGGCTTAGAGATGGAAAACGCACTTGTGAGATACCCCCATAAAAATTAACCATAGGCGGCGAGATCATGTGAACGCACACGCCATTGAACATCACCGCCTCGAGAACAGTTGAGCTGTGGAAACATTTCATGAAGAATACCCACTGATGCCCCTGCTGTGTGGGCTGTTGCCCCAGCTTATTGGAAACACAGTGGAGAGAAATCGATTACACGACGACGTAACTCTAGTTCACAGAAGTTGCGTAACATTTCCACGTGGCGCTCGAATCTCAGAGCAACTTCCGCTCCTTCCTTGTCTTCAATGAAGCAAGGGCAAGGACACCAAAAGACGCGATCCCACAACAGACAGTCAGTTTATCGCTGTGGACAGGACGCTGATGGAGCTCTAGTGGATTCTCTGGTGCCCATTAGCGGTAATTCTGTTTGTTCACAGAACCAGAGAAGCGGAAATGTTTTTCATGTGACACCTGATCTCTCCCCTTGTGATTACGTTTTATAGGAGTATGTGAAAAATAAATTTTCATCTCCAAGCCTGGAACCTTCGAGTAACTATAGCAGAGAATAAAGCAAGAAATTGCAGCAATCTCAGAGCAGATGATTCGTCGGGTGATCGAAAATCTTCGAGGAAGTTTGGAGCAGTGTTTGAGAAATAATGGGAGACAACTGAGAGACGTACGTTACACAGTATAGACTGGCATGTATTGAGTTCTTCAATGACAGTAACTGTTACATGATAAGGCGAAACGTTTTTGTGTCATTTCGCTTTGAAAACCTTCAGGGGTCTCTGCCGCACTCTGTATACAAAATACTACCTTATTTTTCACATATGAGTACAGCTGCTCCTCTATCATCTAATCGCGACTGCCGACGAAATAAACACGTCAAACAGCGGGCAAGACCTAAGGAACGGGGGGCCGCCATATATAATTGTTCATTTCGGCTGTTCAGTTTCATGCCGAGCGGAGGTCACTATATTACCCCACCGTCACAGACGCTTGCAGTATCATTACCTGATGGTTCGAGGGGAGGCAGCAGGAAGGAAATAAGCAAATATTTTGGGAGAGGGAGGATCTCAAATCTGCTAAGCCGAAATTAAATTGACTTGTGGCAGTAGGAAGCAAGGGACAATTTTACGAGTAATATTTGCCAAGAGATTTTACCACCAGTGGGGAACAATTACTAAGCCTGTGATCGGTTTGATGATTATTATTAGTACATACGTTACAGTTATAACAAAAAGCACACCTCTGCCATGAAGACTTTTCATTCGATTTCCTGTTTCATTATTTTAACATTTTCATAGTGCATTACAATTTGACACAATTAATGAAAACTGCACATTGAATTAAATTAGAAAGGCACAAAATGCGTGTTATTAAAATTGCATTTACTCTGTAGGATTAAATGTTTTCTGTTGTTACTGCTGCGTGAGAAGAAAAGGTCCAAAAATTATTGATAGAGGCAGAAATATCTATAACTTTCCCGTAAAGAATCAAGATCCAGTAATGCCTACGGTTTCAGGCAAAGCTTCTCTATATATTTACAACTTTTTATTTGTAATTTTGTCGGTAAATAGTCGAAAAATTAAAATTGAATCTTAATTTTATTTGGAGTAAAAATTGAGATGTCAAACTGTTAAATGCGGAAGTACTTGCAGAATCACCTATGAGAATAAATTGGGTTTAAAATGAAATGCCTTCAGAGGTGTTGTAACACACGTCAGATATAAGTTGGTTGATGTTTTAGACTTCTGTAAGTGTCCAACTCGGCTAATACTATTCTCAAAATATGCTACATCTACTGGCCTTTTCAAGTTGATATTTTAAAGCAGCAAAAATAATAAAAAATTTTTTCCTGTGGAAAAAATAAAACATAGGAACTCACTTGACAGACTGTCGCTAGAATCTCGCACATTAACGTCAGTACAGGGGCTTCGCGCTTGATTGCACTGCGTATCGGCAACCCTTAGGCCCGATACACAATACAGGGACAGTCACGTTCCTGTCAAGGTGCAGATAAATGTTTCTCACAGTGTTCAGAAAGGAGGGTGCACACTAGCAGTCACGTTCAAGTCACGAATGGATTCATTTAAATGGAGGCGAATTATAATTTCTGTGAGCATTAGTGAATCGTGAGGGCATCACTATTGTTAATTGTGCCTGTCTGTTTAATACGTGGAAGAGGCTGTAACACTTGCCTGTATTTTCCATCCTTTGTAGATCAGAGTACTTCACCTGCTCGGTCAGTTTCTCCTTGTTGTTACCGTTGTAGGTCGCAGACGTTCCCCCAGGAATTTTTGCCATTTTTTTACATTTCTGAAACGAAATATATGTTCATCAACATCCGTTACTTAAACCATCTTACTAAAATAGAAATATAAATTCCTCTTTACCTTAAATTTTTCCTGTATAATTGCGTATAATTTTTTTGCCCATTTGTAAAATATATACCAATATTTTAACTTGAGAAAAAATTCACCCGTGACTTTAAATTTATTGCCCAGGCACGCAGCAAATACATTTGGATATATATATAAATATATATATATCTGCATGTCTACAGGTGTCTTTTCCACTTGTCTAATTTCGCAAAATGTTGCGAACTTAAGCAAGTATTCACTTTAAATTATAAAATAATTGAAAATGATGCAGTTTGAGATTTCTGGCACGATATTCCCTGCTGAAAGTCTCACTGATGCAGTTTCCCTTCTTCAGTCTACACTCGCTGTTGGCAGTACACAGGCATAAGGAGTCAGGTGTGACAAGTAAAGTTGTTCCTTCACGCCATAAAGCCTAGTGTGGGGGTTCGAGTTATAGCTCCACTCATTCTTAACCTTGGCGTTATCTGGCGTGAGTGGTCAGCTTCAGTCGCCGGCCGCTTTATTTGCGCGGAAAGAGCCCCTGGTACCCACTGAACAGCAGGCTGGTGGGCCCCAGTCCCGGTCCGGACCCTTCGGAGAAGGGAAAGATCTCTCGCCTTCGCGTGCAGTTGAAACACGGTTCCTTAGTCATGCTGTCCGTACCGTAGTCATTGTACCGGCTCGCTCCGTAAGAAATTAACTGTAGTCTTTATAAACAGCACCGCTCCTGCCCTTTCTTTTAGGGAGATATATGGACTCCTAGTCATGCATTCGTTATTTAACACGCCTTGTAGTTTGGGGTATTCGAAGCACCGTCAGTTACGCTGAAATGGACCGGCTGTTTTAACCAACAAAACTTGTAATACATTAAGGGAGGGTAATGTTTTGATGTAAATACGAAGCAATGCTTTCTGTGCTTGCCGAAGTTATCCTTTCGAACATTTTGATTTATCCTTCAGTAACAATTATCATGAATGACGTACGTTCTAATGGATTAGGCTGCCTGGTATGTTTTAACTGATAATTAATTTTTAAACTGTTAATAATTCTGAGGCTTGGCTGGGATCCTTGGAGAGAGTATCGACCTATCGGAAAATGCTTAAAATATAGCCTTGCGGTTTTAGAATAATTTAAATTTCCATCAAGACAACTAATTTGTTATGTTCTGTAGATGTGCGGCTACACGTTGTAACGAGTAGTGGTGATCCTCAGACCATCAGCATGTATAGAAATGAAAATTACACTTGTTATACCGATTTTAATTTTACGTATTTTGACAGCCTAAGGTGACCGCTGATTGGTTTAAACATGTACCCGCATATCTACAGGACATAACAAATTAGTTGTATTTATGGCAGTTGGAAACTACTTAGTAATATATACAGCACAACGGGATGTCCAAGATAAAAATAATGCGGATTTAAGTCGAGACATTTAATGCTGGAAATTATATTTATTACTGTTCACACCGCAGTCGTAATTTATTCTGTTTGAAGAGGTTTGGTTTTTATTCCATGCTTATGAAAAGTACATTAAGCTCTACGACTGAAAATATTAAATTACTGTTGCCACAACTCTCTGCATATTTACTGCGAATTTTACACATTTCGCTTCTCATGTGAACGTGTGTTTTCAAGGGATCAGCTTCAATATCAAGCGTTTTCTGACATCACGTTTGGAGAAGAAAAGGGCGGGATGTAATGGTAATTGATTCTACTCGACTCATCCACCGTATGTAAAATTCATATGTGTTCACACAATTTGGTGTTTATAAATACTGTAGTGCCTCCGGTCCTGAGGTCGGTAACCCGGGTCAGTAGGAACAGGAAGGGAGGTGCTACTGGCAGGTGTCGAGGAGCACTTACTGGATCCACGTATTCTTGGTATGCTGCCACCAACCGATTTAACAAATGCTAAGGCAGAAATCGGTAACTGCCGAACATCACAATCCCAGTTCCCTACGGTAAATCAAAGCTAGGGAAAGCCAAAGGAGAGACCTGGACTCTGACCACTAGTAACTCAATACTTCTGCTAGCGGTGCGGGAATTCCTACTGGTCGGGAGGACGTACAGACTGCTCAAATGATGGATAATATGAGTAATAATATTTACACAAGAATTACTGTTCAAAATTAGATGGATACAATGGTTACAATAAAACAAAATAGGGAGGGAGGGAATGCTACGAGTAGATAAGTGAGTTGCTCGCCAGACGTGTAACAGAATTTCGTTACCGCGTTACCCCGAATTTGGAATTTATAATTGTAATTGCCAAACTGTTAGATACCAAAGTGCTCGTTCCAATAAGTAAATTACTCAAGATACTTAAAATATGGAACTTTATTGAGCGCGTTTACCTCACGGCACTCTCTTAAATAGAGTATGCAACTACGCCAGAATGTGTTGCGTCTCGCATATTTGTGCGTGCGGCGGCGACCCGTGGTCATTAACCGCCGTACTCAGCTGATTTTCCCTTTGGTGGCGTTTTATACTGATTGTCAGGTGAATACCCTTGGTGGCTGACAAGTACTCCGTTTGAATTATTAAAATTCGGGATGGGTCCTTACTCATTCATTACATCTCCCCGTCATCAAATAAAGATTCGGGGTCGAATCGTTCACTTGCGTTCTCAATAAACCATGCTAAATGAATGTGTAAGGTGGATCCCATCTACTATCCAACACAACAAAACCCATAAATTGAAAAATATTCTCGAAATGTTACACGTTAAATTAGGCTTAAAACTAATACATTTTATACATACTACACCATCTGTACATGAATCTAAGACCACATATGTTATATTCTTAAATGAGTTTCATTTGTGTCTGCCTTATTGCACTTACTGTACATTGCACGTGTATCTAGCCGGAGTCTGTAGCCTTGGCTACGGTGTTGCGTTACATCTGACGGCCAGTAAACTGTTTAGCTTATCTCCAGTACCTTGCATCTCGCAGTTGCGGACTTCACTCAACGTGTATTGGTGTAGTTTCCGGTTCTGTCTTTCACAGTGTGTATTGTGCCGTTACAACCAGTCTACTCAGTCATACGGTAAGTACTGTACACAGTTATTCCTTGAGCTGGCCGTTCTCCCGATGTATCTGCTTCAACCTAGAATTTCGGAACCAACCGGTTTTTAAAGCACTGGAATACCTCATCACCAGTGTGACAGAATGAAGCACTACAAGAAGTACCAAAACTTGGTAACGTGATTTCCACCCAATTCCCACCATTAGTGTTGCTGTAGATACATAATTCTGTGCACTGGATACAATCTAAGCACATCTCTGGAACTCCTAGTGACAGAACACTTTTTTGTGGTGGCGTGGACTTTCATTGAAAAAGGAGTTTAGAATAGTATAATCCAACCATTGTTTGGAGTATTAAAACAGATTAAAATTATTTTCTTCCACCAATACATTCGAGGTACCGGCTGCTTACTGACAGGTATCCCTGTGGAAACGTACGGCGAATACGCCGCCATACGCGAAAGTGTCATCCATGACTGTGGCAACTTTGTATCAGAGTCTGTCGTGGAAGCATGCTACCTGGTGACGACGAATGGAACTACGACGTATGTCGCGTGAAATCGGTAACGCAGCCTCCTACCCTGCCATACCAACTCTTTCCCCGTCGCCTGTCTTCAAAGTGCACTTAAAATCATAGAAAACTTCGAAACCGTAGTATTCCGGAGCTGATAGTGATTAAATAACTAACTCCATGGAGCAGAGACCTTCTTGAGGAACTAACAGTTTCTCAGCTAGTCAAAAAATTCCACGCATTTTATGGAACCCGGAGGTTCAGTACTGCATTCACAACAGCCCGTCACCTGTCCCTATTCTGAGCCAGCTCAATCCAGTTCATGCCCACACATCCCATTTCTTGTAGATCCGTTTTAATATTATCCTCCCATCTACGCCTGGGATTCCCAAGTGGCCGCCTTCCATCAGGTCTCTCCACCAAAATCCTGTATGCACCTCTCCGCTCTCCCATACGCGCTACATGCCTCGCCCATCTCATTCTTCTCGATTTTATTACCCGAATAATATTTGGTAATGAATACACGTCATTAAGTTCCTCGTTATGTAGTCTTCTCCACTCCCCTGTCACCTCGACCCTCTTAGGCCCAAATATCCTCCTCAGCACCCTATTCTCGAACACCCTCAGCCTTTGTTCCTCCCTCACTGTGAGAGATCATGTTTCACAACCATACAAAACAACAGGTAAAATTATACTTCTGTATGCCCTAATCTTTGTGTTCTTGGATAGCAACCTGGAAGACAAAATATTCTGCACCGAATGATAGCAAGCATTCCCCGACTTCAATCAGCTCTTAATTTCTTCACGAATGGAGTTTCGATTCGTTAGGGTTTCTCCCAAATATTTGAATTCTTCCTCCCTTTCAAAGGATTTATTATCTATATTTATGTTGTGATTGTGTCCTGCCTTCTGATTTCGAGACATGACCATGTACTTAGCTTTCTCAGTTTCAACTTCTAGACCAATCGCCTTACTAGCAATCTTTACATCTTCTGCATTTTTCTTTATACTATGTATTCTTGCGCCCAATATATTAACATCATCAGAATAAACCAGAAGCTGATGTGTACCATTCAATTTCAAGCCCTCCTGGTTTGCCTGAACCCTCCTAATGGCATATTCTAAGCAAAGTTGAAAAGCAATGGCGACAGAGCATCTCCTTGTTTCAAGCCATTCTTAATAGGAAACGTGTCAGACAGATGTTTACCTACCCGAACTCTGCTATACGTTTCACTTAGACACATTTTTATTAACCTTGCTAGTTTCATGGGGATACCGAACTCAATGAGAATATTATACAAGACCTCCCTCCTAACTGAATCGTAGGCTTTCTTGAAGACTATAAATAGCTGATGCACTGCCTCATTGTATTCCCATTTTTTCTCAAGTATTTGACGAATGCTGAATATATGATCAGTGGTTGACCTGTTACGTCGAAATCCACACTGATGATCCCCAATAGTTTCCTCTGCATATGGAGTCAACCTTGACAAAAAAATGTTGGATAGAATTTTGTACGTAATCGAGAAAAGTGATATGCCTCGATAGTTACCACAATCTGTTTTATCACACTTCTTATAAATAGGCACAATGACTGACTCCTTCAGTTCCACAGGCAATTCCTCCTTATTCCAAATAGAAATAATAAGTTTATGAATCTCAGACCGAATTATCCTACCGCCTGTTTAATCAATTCTGCCGGAATCTGATCAACACCTGGTGATTTGTGTCTTTTTAGCTTTCCAATAGCCATCTTAACCTCAAAGGCACTGGGCTCAGGCACTAGTGGCTCTGCCGTGTGTACTTCAGTCTGCCTAACATCATTAACCCCGTGTATATTCAACAGCTGGGAGAAATGATTCCTCCACCTAGCCAAAATACTGTGGGAGTCTGCAACCAGGTCACCCTTCACATCCTTTACTACATTAATTCTAGGCTGGTACCCCCTCTTAAACTCATTGATACCCCTATACAAGTCTCTTATATTCTTGTTCTTAGTGTTTGTTTCAATTTCATTAATTTTAGCTTTCAGATATTCCTTCTTTTTGTGCCTGAAATATCTACTAGCTTCACGTCTTACGTTGTGCAGATTATCTCCATTATTTTGGTTTGGATTCTGTAACCACTGAATTTTAGCCTGCTTCCTTTTATCTAAAAATTCTGCACATTCTGCATCAAACCATGGTTTATGCTGCTTCCGTTCATGTAGACCTAGACTCTCTTGAGCCGAGATTTTGATATTCTCTTTAATGTTTTCCCAAGCCCTATTCATGTCCTCACTAACATTGAAGTTTTCCAAAGCTGCAAACCTGTTTGAGATCTGAAACTGATACTGTTTCCTAGCCTCTAGTTCACTTAGCTTCTTGAGATTAAATCTCTCTACATCAAACTTCTGTGCTGCTTGTTTACTTACTGCCAGTCTTTCCCTAACTTTTGCAACCACCAGATAGTGATCAGTATCACATTCAGCTCCCCTGAAAGATCGCACATCGAGTATACTGGAATGCCGTCTCCTATCTATCAATATGTGATCGATCTAATTGTGAGTCTTCCCATCAGGAGAGGTCCAGGTGTATTTATGAATGTTTCGGTGCGGAAACTACATACTTTGATGTGGCTAAGTTTACTACTGTAACACCATTATCGTTGCCATCCTGATGTAAACTCTCATTCCCAATAGTCGGTTTGAAAATATCCCCTCTCCCCACTTTTGCATTAAAATCTCCTAACAGAATTTTCATACGGTACTTAGGAAAATGATCAAAAACCCCTTCTAATTCCTCATAGAAGCTGTCCTTTGAATCATCACCCTTCTCTTCCGTTGGTGCATGCGCATTCAGAACAAA
Organism: Coptotermes formosanus; assembly: GCA_013340265.1. NCBI lineage: Eukaryota > Metazoa > Arthropoda > Insecta > Blattodea > Rhinotermitidae > Coptotermes > Coptotermes formosanus. Next base: position 559,792 of record BLKM01000322.1, on the reverse strand, counting down.
GATATTACACCAGCGGCCTCTCAGCACTATGTACGACATCCTAGCACTAACAAACTCCACTCTCATGATTGCTGATACCATTCTCTGGTGCACAAAAAAACCTGTTCCCAATTGATGATTTTTCTGCCCTTTGCCATAGAAAAAAGTATACTCCCCGGCTCTTACAGTCCCTTCTTTGTCCCACCTAACCTCCTGTACACCCACTAAATCTAACTTATACTTAGCTAATTCCCTGACCACTGTCGTATGTGACCCTGACCTATATATGCTCCTCACATTCCATGTTCCAAAACTCATATCCTTTTTCCGTAGCTGGGGTCGTACGAAAGAATCGGTCCAGGTCCGAGGCATTGTGTAATGGTTCGTAACGTCATAATTTTTTACGGTGAGGAGTTGTTAGCACCTCGCCCAACCCCCAAGCTGGAGGACCACCCCTTGTCGGCTGTCCGCGACTGCTTATTCAATGTATCCGCAGCTACCCTCCATACCTGGAGGCCGTTCCTCCATCCGCAACCTGAGGACGCGCCATGCCGTGGTGACAGGGACCCACTTAACATTGAGTCAGTAGCCCGTTTGCTTCTTAAATAGAAATCAATTTGTAATCAAATGAAACCCTACAGAGAGAGAGAATAGTGATGTTTGAACTCGTTGTTTAAAGGAGGGGTGCGGGATGGTACAGTGAGGGTAGGTGACAAACACTGGAAATTTCAGAGAAAAAAGTAACCCTTCTTGCCGTATAAATATTAAAATACCAGCCTGGCAGTTCAGCTTCTATAGAGCTGCCGGCCACAACTCTCACATCCGGGTGTTGCCTTTTACTTGTATTCTGTAGAATCGCTTGCAATGTCGTTACATTTCTTTCCTAATAAAGGATACAGGCCTAGATTGGTAGGGCAATGTATTATTACCAGAACAAATTGTCCTGATCCACATTGTCTGTTAAATGCTTTACAAATTTACATAATCTGCTGAGTTTTAGAAGGCCTTATCCTACGGTTAGTATTGTTGGGTACTAGCGCCTCCCTCCCCCCTTCCGTCTGTCTGCCCCTGATAGCTGACAATACTGGTTGTTGTGCTTAGACATTAAGAATGTTGTGCATATGTCGTCAGGGAATGTTTATCCTCAAGCCAGCACAATATACACCTACTTTTGTAACTGCATTTTGTCTACTTACCATGCCCCTTGCAACTTGCCTCGCGAAGGACAGCAGATCTGCAGGCGACAGCTGCTCCATCTGTTGTTGTGAAATTTCATCAACGCCTAAAAGCAATAAACACATAGATCCTGGCTCTAAATATTTAACATTACTATCAAGAGGATAATCAACCAACTGTTGAAGAAAATAAGAGTGCTTTGTTAGGTAAAATTTAAAGCTATCACTATACAGGCCGAGAGAGACCCTAAGGGCTCCAGGAGATTGAGGCTGCTGGGATTTCTAGGCAATCGGCACATCAAGGTGGCAAGGTTGTCAGCCATACGCACCGGCCACCTTTACCCCAAAGAGAATAATTTTATAATATAGCTCCATAATAAGGACCACGATTTCCATATACGCACATCTCGAGCATGCGTTTTTCTATCAAAGTTTATTTTCTGCATTCAGTGATTATACGGTACGTTCCAAAAGCAAATCTTTGACCTTAAAGTGCTTGGTGAAGAGTCCATCGATTGTTGAAATTCTGCGTGTAGGCACATTGCTGGGAGCAGAATTTTATACGTAGGTCTAGATTTTGTAAGTTACAAGGATTCCGTTCTGTTTTGTATCCTTTCTTGCGTCGACAACACTTAAACATGAACTGGATTTTATAAATCTACCACGCTGTATATGCTAGCACAACGGCGTCTTCTGTGAATTGTGTTAACTTCGTCCTGGTTATCAACAATAGGGCGGTATTTTTTGCTGTTTTCTTCGTAGACTATCCTAGGCGAATGTCAGGATGTCTCGAAATAGGCCATTATCGCTTTCTCTTCCATCCTTTCCAGTTCATATAGAGTTATCATCTCATTTTCTGTTCCGAAGAAATACGATCTGAAGAAATACACCATTTCTGACCTACGAACAAACCAGGCCAGCCACAGGCCTGCTTCGGCAAGTAGGAGAAAAAACAAAAACACTAATCACCAGCAAATGCACAAAGAGAGTTTTATCATCAATCGTAAAAATCGTGTATTACCACTGATGATAAAACTCTGTGCATTTGTTGGTGGATAGTGTTTTTGTATAGTTTAGTGCACGGACATTGAACACATGAAAGGACAAAAAAAGTGAAGTGTCACAAATGGCGGCCGCTGTTTAAATTGGTGGCCACGTGGCAGGGGCTTCAGGACCCTGACCGATCCGACGTCCTTGATGACGCCTGTAGACCCACTCACATACAGTGAGACTGAAGAACGCTGGCACACAATTGTGTAATAACAAATTTCGATGTTGTGTGTTCAACGAAAAATCCAGCAGCAATTGGGGTAAATGAGAGATTTAAAGTCAGCACAATGTGTTCATGAATACTGAACACGTCTGCTACATGAATCGATTTTCTTGGACATCGTTGCCTCTCATTATGTAGGCAGCGAGTTCCTACAGAACGTTGAATATTTCCTAATCGCCACTATTTCTGCCATCGACTGCTTGAATTTTAATTGGGTCAAAACAGACAGAGAAACCTATAGTAAATTTTTCTAGTAAGGCACAAGGACCAATGTGAATGTCATCTGTCTATCCTGCTGCAAGTTTACGGAAAATCATTGCCTGTTATGTCCAGTTCTTACCGTATGTAGACTGCACACCGCCCACGTACGTGGTGTGTCTATTGCAGAAACGTATAATGCCATCCCCTGTGAAGCTGCACTCTGCTGTCACAAGCACGCTTATTAGCACAGAGGAAGCCTCCGTACGCTGATAGAACGGTGCAAGTGGCAGAACAGAATTCGGACGTGCAGGCCTGCACTATATGCCAGATGGTGGAGGTGTCTGAACTCTTTGTTCTTCTTATGTGGTGTGTAAATATCTGTTGCTCACATAATGTTCAGTACTGAACAGTGTGGAACCTTTTTATTGCTTAAATTGAGGTCGTCTCTTAAGACGTCCAAGCGACTTTCGTCCACAAATGACTTACCTACACTTTGTGGGTGACCAAAATCAACCATTGTTCGAAAGAAAATTTCATCGTTAAATAATTTGCTGATCATCACAAGGGAAATTCTGCGACACAGCACACATTTCACCTTATTGCCTCACTACCGCAGCGGAATTCTCTTACACTCACCTAGGTACACTTTCAAGTACGTGTATTCATCAAACTTGTGCCATTCCTGAACATACTGAGACAATTCGGATTGTGGCGCATCTAGCTGTTTACTTACGATAAAATGAATAGTTTTAAACATCACACTGACTTAACTGGTTTTGCAGCATCATGTGTCCTTGAAACTTTACCCATTATAGCTGTTCACAGAAGCATTTCAGTGTCTGTGTGTACTGAAAGTTTTGGCTCGTACTTATGTCATGGCGTTTCTCTGTTATGTTGCACATAATGTCGAAGAGAGTGTGCATTTTGCTAAATTGCTATTTGACATTTTTGACAGCAGGAAGTGAAACGTGTGACGGTCTGTAGTGGCACAATGGTTGTAGTAGCAAATTTCATTAGAATTCCTTTGATTGCGAAATAACCAAGTACGGAGACATGTACGGACGGACAAACGGACATGGTAGATGAGTGTGTCTTTGCTTGTAAAATAAAGAAGTAAGCTAGAACGGTTAACGGCTGTCTGCAGCAAGGGTCTGTGCTATCGAGAGCCATCTGTAAAATGTTGATGTGAAAGTTTAATGAAATTGCTGGAGTGTCAGTTCCACCCGACACCACTCACCATCCGTGACCTCACACATCCGGTTCTGCACCACTGCGGGATGCTGGTTATCAGCTGCGCCGTCACCTGCAGTAAGAAGGCAAATGTTAATTGTGCTTTTGTGATAGGGTGACTTGAATGCAAGATCAGTTTTAAATTTTCAGATTAAACTATTCATGTATTTTTTATTTCCTTGTAACGTGCTACTTTCCCAGCCCCTATATTCGGTGAAAAGTGCAAGTTGTGAAGTTCCTGTCTGCGTAATTTTCTCCGTTTTCGTATTACCTGTTCCCGTTCGTTCCACGGACTATCTTTAGCACTTTGTTTTCGCGTGTCTTGAAAGCACTCCCTAACTATAATTGTGAGAACTTCAAAAGAAGAGAATTAACTTTTGTGAAAATTTGTACTTCTAACGGAAAAATATATAGCCAAATGTGCAAGCATCTGTGCTCCAGTCCTGTACGCTGAATGATATCTAACATATTTCTGCACGTCAGCTTTTTGCACAACATCGAATATGAAGTACGTTCCGTTTTCAGCACGCCGTACTGTCGAGATATAACGCGCAAATGTCGACTTTTTTACGGACCGACCGAGAAACAAAGAAGTTCGTGTGCCAACCGTGATACCTGTGTATTTATAACTGTAAACTGTAGTTTAATAAAGAGCATTGTAAAATGTACCTATACACCTTGCCATGGTTTACGTAATAATGGTACATAATTTGTCTCATACGGGATGACACTAAAGGGACGAATGAACACCGGAAACCCTCAGGGGTTGCAGTATTCATCAGGCTTATGTCAGTCACCGTGCGTGTGTCCGCGTGTGGTTGGGTGCAGTGGAGACAGAAGCAGTGTAGGTGGCCGTCAAATGACGAAACATGAGTGAGGGTTTCTAATGAACTGGTTGCATTGGAAGGAAGGTTTCAAAAATTAAAGTGTTTGTTATTTTTGCATTATCAATAAGCGGAAGTATTTATAAAAAATTATTTTAATATTTCAATGATATGAACAAACTTCATTCGATTCTTTTGCCTAGTACAGGCTACGTAACTTTTCAGACGTATAAGTAGCTTTTTATTTAATAAGCAGGTCAATTTATTTAGAGTGTTTAATTTGTAAACAAATAGCAGAATTAAGTTCTCGCTATTTTCCACAAAATATGTGTGGCGTGTAGAAAGAAGTTCCAAAGATGAGGGCGAATTAAGCTCGATACGTAACCAATTCTTGATTCACATTTTATGTTTAGAACTTCGCCTATGGCAGTTCATTCTCACGTCTTAAATTTATATTTTTCCTAAGAATGTTAATTTATTATTTACGAATTCTTCCCGAAATACCTCGAAATATCTATAATATGTATATATATAATATTAAATATCTGTAATATTAAATTAGTCCCATATAATTTCAGCATGAAATGGATTTTTGAACTCTAAAAGCTAGGGCAAACACATAGGATTCCGGTTGTAATTCCCACTTTGTCAATATCCAAAGTAAAGAAACGCAACTATGACATTAATTAAGCGAATTTGTTCTGCAATAGGAAAGGCCCATTTCGTCAAATGCCTCCAGAATGTAAGTGGGCTACGCGACGACTGAAAGAACAGGTTCTGAACAAGGTTCTTAACATTTGTCCTTTTGCCTTGAAAAATTATTATGAACGGGACATATACACTAGTGGAAAAACAGTTTATGTTTAAAATTTGCAACTGGAATGAGTTTTTAAATGAAAGTTTTAATACATTGCAGATGATAATATGAAGGCTTGTTGAGCATTGGTAGTCTTGCGTCGAAGGATAAATTGTTTACAGCAGATGTAATCAAGAAGTTATGTTAGATTGTGGGTTTTAACCCAGTTTATTAAATTATTTAAGTTTTGTAGTTCTAAACTCATGCGATGCGTACTTCATAAAAGGATTGTAGGACACTGTGTGGTGTTAACAGCCCCGAAACAGGAATTTATTTCGCCGCGCTCTGTGAAAGTAAGTTCCCAAATATTCCCCTATATCGCTTGCTTATTTAACATCTACTCTGAAGCAGACTGTTAGTCAAGCATGCTAGGTAATATTTGCTGCCATATTGCCCTTGTACTGCCCTCAGTGGGGGCCTTCAGCACAGAGAAATGGCGGTCGGTGCTTTTGGAAGGATTTTCAGAGAGTTTGAATGATATTTTGCAACAGGCATTGGTATATATGTAGTAATTCCGCAACTTGTACCCCTTCTTCAGACATTATGTGATTAGTATAAGTGAAATAATTTGGACACGTTGTATGGTTTGACCAACCCCATGAATAATTTAGTTTAGACAACGTGAAGAGGAAATTCCTTTGAAATTCCTAAACGTATATGTGAAATTGAAATTAAAGTGGGTGTTATATATAAACAGATTCTGGGCGCTTACAGGACTGATTTTGCTAATGATAAATCCAGCCATAAGCTTATGTGAACACGGCAGTAAAGTTTGTTTGAGTTTTAGTTTTAATAGAATTTGTTTTCTTTGACCAACTGAAAAACAATCATTTCTAAATGCAAATATTACCATGCGCTTAAACATTAAAATGAAACTTTCTTCAGGTTGAGCCCAATATTCTACAGGTCACAAGCCTTAAGTTAACGCAATGAAGCCAAACTATAATGTTCAGTGGGTTTTTTCAGCCGCATTAAAAAGTTATATTCGCTGCATTCATCGGTGAAAGGGAGATATTCGGTCAGGTCACAAACACTGAAATTTAGAAACCCGAAAATCTGCGCTTTTGGAACTTATTGTGAAATCAGTAAAAGCAGCTTATGAACGTCATTATACATGCACGGTTATTGTTAGTTTTCTGTTTTTAAGCCTTCAAATTGCAGCATTTATTTAGGTGTTAAAACAAAACCGCTTAAATATTTTCTCAAGTCTCTTCTGCGGTTTCTTAGCCTGGACCTTCTTTTTGATGATCTAAAATTTTTAAAATTTAAAAGAAATACATCAACCTCTATTGGAAATGAAGAGGCAGTTGTGTCGGTATTGTACAGTTCATGCAGAGAATCACACACTCAAACACACACATATTTGTATATTAACAGCTTAAGAATCTATCGTGTGTTGTGTAAATATTTTTAATTGAGTGACTGAGTGTTGATTCGTTTATTGATTTATTGGTAAAGGGATCGTAAGGGGGAATGATGACCGACTGGGCATCATTTTTGTGTGGTGCAAGTGAGATATGTCTTCAATTACACAGAAAGCATGGCCGGCCTAAAATTTATCCTTTCACATGTATTGGCCAGGAAAACAAATGCCACAGGCACCATTGCAAATCCAATATACATATCTCTTTAGAAAGGAGTTGCAGAAACTAATAAAGGCCTATTGATGAACAAAGTCACAAGTACGGTGCCCCTGTAAATTTCACACTGCTACATTTTTAGCACAATTATCTCGTTTTCTGAAGAATAAATAACATTAATATAGGACTTGTAATATTGATAGACAAATGTATTAATTATAAGGGCAGAGTTCTTCTGGAGAAGCCAGTTATCGCTCAGCTCCTCGAGAAAATAATCTGCCTTTAGGAATCCAAAGGAAAATTAGAGTGGTAATTATTCTTCCGTTTGTTATACTGTATCCAATGTCAAATAGTTACCAACCACATAGTGGGAACCTCAAATCCCATGTCTGTTACCACGTACATAGAAACCCACAAGAAGCAATGATTTTGTGAAAAAATCTACATAAAAGGAACTGTATGTACTTTTCGACTACCTCTCTTGCCCAGCATTTTTATCAGTGGAGCTGCCTTTTCTCTACGACCTGAGCAGTACAACAGTTTTATTTGATGCGACTCTAGCAGTCCGAGACGCCACCTGCTTGAGATATGAAAAATAAAATGATTCTGTCAAGGTGTTAGATACGTTATGACACAGCCGCCATTTATAAACAGTTCCTTCCATAAGTGAAGCCGTGTCCAGAAAAGCTATAGCCTACTCTGTTTTGTACGTAAAAATGATATGAAACAGTGGGTAATATATGTTTATATGCAAATATTACAGATATTTTCACCGTCTTAAGTAAATCACATCATATCAAACAGATCTTAGGACAGCATGTTTCCTTAAACTCTTATTAGAATGCACCTCTGCTACCCGAAATATACTATGACCACTGAGCTTAAATACATTTAATATTCATAGAATATATGAGAAATTTAATGTTGTACACCTTCCGTGCGGTTGTTTATTACATAGATTTATTAATCACCGAACTACTGCACAACTACTTTTCAATCTCCAACACATTTCGGCCGCAATGATTCGGCCATCATCAAGCAGAACATATTTCTAGACAACAAGCAGCACCTGACAGATCGCTGAATGGCTGATTATTTTCACATACTGTGATAATCACTATCATAAGCTAACACCTTGGATGCTAAAATCAATGTTAGTACATTAAAATATTAAAATTGTTGTTATATAAAATTCTTGATTGTGAACAGGGATTAAAATCTGTTTGCAAACATCTAGGTCCTTCTTGTTTCCAAACATGTGGGAAGAACCCCTGACTGTAACCATGGTGTGCGGTACACAAGTGCCAAATGTGAACTCAGTACTCTGTACTAAGAACAGAGTTGGTACCTGTGTAATGATGTGCGGTGTTTCTTTGAATCCTTTGGCACGTTTTGAAGAAACTTTAAACCAAAGATCAGCAGGCTGTATGTGAGTCGCCTTTCATTGTTTTGGAAGTGAAAGTAATTACAGTTCCACGTCTTTTGGGAAATAATATAAATCCATATAATATGTAGATTATTGCAGTGTGACCAACAAGCTGACTAACAGAAAGCATGTCGTCAAATGTTTAAAGTGCATGCGGTTTCAGTTAAAAACGATGTGTTGATCTTCAGAATTATTATTAGCTATATACAGGCACGTTAGGAACTGAATATGATTAAAAAACAGTAATTAAGGAATTAAAAAATCACCCTTTCTCTCATATTTTAATATCTGAAGTCGGGTAGGCCGGAATGTAAGTTCCCTCTGTCACTTGTTCAAATGGGCTGGCTCTTTACGTATCACAAAACAGTTCATTCCTTCATTATGGTGCAGTGTGTTCTACCAAGGAGCGTGCAAAAAGACAAAACTTCTTGAAAATATAATTTGCTGTCATGAAAGAGTCTTTTTTAAAAACTGAACAGAACTCTGATAACAATGGTTCGCTTTTAGGATGCAATATTGTGCTCTCTAGGAGCCTACTGAAAAAAATAATTTTCGTATATTAGTAAATACGAACCTGTGAATGTGTAAAATCAACTTCAGTGGCAAACAGGCTTCGGGTCTCATATTTTATCTTTGGCAGAGTAGATGTCGCCTGCACAGACAGCTTCAAGTTGCGTCCTTGTTTTAAATTATCTTTCTTATTCTGTGCAGTAATAACATTTACAGCAACCTCTCTAGTGACGAGTGCAGCACAGCAATTAACACTCTTACAACAATATACTTAGACCACACACGTGTGACGTATTTCCGAATGTTTCTTTCGTTGATGTAATAATGGGAGAAGCCACAAATGTATCATGACTATCAGTCTTCATAAACTTAAAATGTTATGACTAATTTTATCCTATTAATTGATTGGGTCTAGGAATATGACTGGAGAGTAAATTTCATTTGAGTGTCACCCTAAAAATACTTTTCATTCCAAAGGTATGCGAATTATATTCATGCATCCTTCTATATAACTAAGGGTTACCACACGTCCGAGGTTTCCCGGATACGTCCTCTTTTTCAGTCTTCAGAATTGTGTCCTGGGGGCATTTTTAATTGTAAAAATTGTCCGGGTTTTTGGCCTTTGTCAACAGTCACACTCAAATTTCGGTGGTCGTTCGGTACATTACAGTTCATAGTTCTCGCAGGCAACATTTCAGGATCAAAACTTATTCTTAGAGGCAATTTCGGTCGTTCCGGACGCATGCTCGCACAAGCCGGTTCCGGGATTTCATTCTGAACTGTGTGCAGTGCAGTGCACGGTATGCTGTACGCTGTGTGGTTCGTGAGTCGCTTTAATCGCGTTCTTACAATGGAGAAAAGAAAGTATAAATCCCTGGAAGAACAAAAGGCAAGTACTGTATTCGTGTTTCCGAAAGGGTTGCGAAAGTGGAAAGCCTAATGCCGGTGTGTAAAACAGGAACTTATGTGTCTGTGGCGGACAAGGGTGTTCTTGACATTCGAGCGCACGTGGAATCTTCATTTTCGACTAAAATTGGTAAACCCCCTTTGCCGCTGATATATCATCTTTTTTATGGTCGATAAGTGGGAAATGTTCTCTTTTCCTGTGTTGGATATATGGTAACCCTAACATAACTGGATATACTGTATGCTGAAGACCGTGTGTGTGCAAGCCAAAGGAAACTGGCACCCATATGCAATGTAATAATGTATAAAACGATGGAAATAATGTTCATAAACCCATAGACCGGTGCTTGTCAACGGGTGGTGCGCACACTGCTGTCGGCTGGCAAAGGGTCGTCTGATGCTACGGGAAGTCATTTTGGAATTATCATTTTTTTCATAATTCAATTTGAACGATGTTAACTACATTACTAAAATTGTTTTAATGTATATAAAGAACAGAGTTTGTAAGGTACAGTTTGCGGCAGAAAATCCAAAGTGTTTTCAAAAAGAAGTAAATCAATTACTTTTCACCTTACTGTGTAACAGCCGTTATAATTGAAGAATTCAATACATGCCAGTTTATGTTTTTAAAAGTACATCTCTCAGATGTCTCCCACCATTTCTCAAACACTGCTCGAAACTTCCTCTAAGTTTCTCCATCACCAGACGAGTTTTCTGCCCCGGGACTGCTGCAGTTTCTTCCTTTGTTCTCTGCTTTAGTTCCTCGATGGTTTTAGGCTTAGAGATGGAAAACGTACATTTGAGATACCCCCATAGAAAGTAACCTCAGGCGGCAAGATCATGTGTACGCACACGCCATTGAATAGCACCGCCTCGAGGACAGTTGAGTTGTGGAAATATTTCGTGAAGAATACCCACTGATAACCCTGCCGTATGGGCTGTTGCCCCAGCTTATTGGAAACACAATGGAGAGAAATCGATTACACGACGACGTAACTCTGGTTCACAGAAGTTGCGTAACATTTCCACGTGGCGCTCGAATCTTACAGCAACCGCTGCGCCTTCTTTGTTTTCAATGAGGTAAGGGCAAGGACACCAACAGACGCGATCCCACAACAGACAGTCAATTTATCGCTGTGGAGAGGACGCTGATGGAGGTCTAGTGGATTTTCAGGTGCCCATTAGGGGTAATTCTGTTTGTTCACAGAACCAGAGAAGCAGATATGTTTCTCATTTGTCACCTGATCTCTCCGCCTGTGATTAGGTTTTATAGGAGTATGTGAAAAATACATTTTCATCTCCAAGCTTGGAACCTTCGAGTAACTAAAGCAGAGAATAAAGCAAGAAACTGCAGCAATCCCAGAGCAGATAATTCGTCGGGGGATGGAAAATCTTCGAGGAAGATTGGAGCAGTGTTTGAGAAATAATGGGAGAAAACTGAGAGACGTACGTTACACATAATAGACTGGCATGTATTGTGTACTTCAATGATAGTACATGTTACATAATAAGTTGAAACGTCATTGTGTTTTTCGCTTTGAAAACCTTCAGGTTTCTCTGCCGCACCCTACATATCAAAACACTACCTTATTTTTCACATATGAGTACAGATGTTCGTCTGTCGTCTAATCGCGACTGCCGACGAAATAAACACGTCAAACAGCGGGCAAGACCTAAGGAACTGAGGGTCACAGTATATAATTGTTCATTTCGGCTGTTCAGTTTCATGCCGAGCGGAGGTCACTATATTACCCCACTGTCACAGACGCTTGCAATTTCATTACCTGATGGTTCGAGGGGTGGCAGCATGAAGGTAATAAGCAAATATTTTGGGACAGGGAGGATCTCAAAGCTGCTAAGCCGAAATTAATTTGACTTGTGGCAGTAGCAAGCAAGGGACAACTTGAATATTTTCCAAGAGATTTTAACATCAGTGGAAAAAAAGTTACTAAGCCTATGATCGGTTTGATGATTATTATTAACCTTTTAAAGCCTAGCGGTAACTTTACATACCACCAGGTTTAACATAAAAAAATTCTACGTGGTGCCCACATGGCGTTTATGTGTTTTGTACGGATCTCAGAACAAACAGCAACTTTTGCCTTATAAAACGTTTAGAGATCGGTTTTTATAACTGAAGTGGAGAGTGTTTACAGCGCGGTACGCACTGAGTCCTTGTACAAAACAGATAGGCTTAAAGATTCTTTTAATTATTGAAGATTTGTAGTTTTTATTTCCGAAAGCACGTCTTTTGTCAACGGCTGTGTCTTGGCAGGTGTTTGAATCTGTCTCAAAATATGCAAGCAAATGCATTCTGTGTCCTTTCTGGAATAGTTCTTAGTTCGGAAATACGGAGTGTTTTCCGAAGTGTGGAGAAACAGGGTAATTAGCAGTATGACAACATTGTCAGAGTGAAGGGTAATGTGCTTATTTCTCATTAACAATTCATTTTATGGGAACATGGCTTTTCTGCTTACGTTTTTAATTAAAGGAATATTCTGTCATAGTTCATCCCATATCATCTCAATATGAGTTACTTGTGTGTGTGTGGTTAGCTGAAAAAGGGGGTAGAACACTAAGAGATTTCAGAAACTTCAACAAATCTCCAAAAATTTGGTACGTTTCCTTTAGATATGCAGCAATTCATACGCGAATTAAAGACAACCTGGCATATTCAGCACCTTGGCTTGCAGTCGAGTAAATACGGTAAGTCTATGTACCCTCATAACACACCAGAATTATGATGATGTCTGTGATGCAAGTAGGTTGGTGTCTGGGAGATAATTAAAGAATAATAATTTTAGGTGACAGGCGGATAACCCCAGAAGAACTTACGGTCTGCCGTCTTTAAAAAGGCGTACATAACAATTCGAACAGCATTTTGTAACAGAAACAGTATCCAGTTATGTCCTCAGACAGAAACCTGTGCTTATGTACCCACTGTTACTGCGATGAACAGACCTGCGGTCAGAGGGGGAACGGTTGTTAAACTGCCATTAATAATGTGATGCTAATGGTACAGTGTTGAGTGCCGTCCCATGGATCATCCGGTTATTCACCGGCATTACAGCAGTAGGGGTTGGGATTAATCAGAGGCCAATTAGTGTAGGAACTGTGGTGAACAAATCGGCAGTCGGTATAATTACAGTGATGTGGACCGGACAGCGGAAGAACTGTAGCTCGATTCCCGGCAGGTGCAAAGTGTTTTGTTGTTTTCCAAAATGCCCAGACAGGCTGTAGGGCCCAATCCGCTTCCTACTCAATGGTACCGGGGGCATTCTTCCCTTGAGTAAAGCGGTCTGGGCGCGAGGTTTGGCACTCACTGCACCTAATGCTGAGGTTAGAACGGGTAGGACTCTGAATCCACTCCTTCCAATAACTTAATGGCCTGCGCTTGGACATTCTCCCTTAACCTTATTCTCTTCGGCCCACAGACGTTTGGATAGTACATTAAACGAGGATATTGCCGCTTCCGGTTACGTCCTTTTAAGTGCGCTGTTCAGTAATCACCGCGTCATTTGGCGCTGTGTGGATCCAGCAATTTGAAACGTCATGACATGGCGAAAGTAATGCGTGACAGTAAAGACAGAGTTGTTATGCAGCCGCAATAGGGTGTTTATTGGCTAGCAACAGCCGTCATACTTAAAGAAAACTGTAGCCCACAGCCGCCTGGGCTACACTTACTGTTAAGAATATTATTTATGTAACTGAATGGGCGATTCGTGAATTTGAGTATTTGCGGAGGTTTTACAGATCACTTCTAGGTATCCCGATATGTTATCGCAGTTCATTCAAGGCGTAGCCTCATTTTCAAACTGCTGGGATATGTGTACGGATGTTGGTGAAATGATGCGCACAGAAGGAACCCCAAGCACTAGAAGCAAAATTTGTCCGATTGCCAATTTTTCCGCAACAGATCTCACATGGGCGGCGAATAACCTTTTTGAGACATGGCACGGATCTTCGACAATTAAAACTAATCTCTGCTGTATAGGCTACAAAAAATTTAGCTCGTACCTCACAGAGAAACTATTTCGTGTCCCTTAGATGGACCAATCGCTTAGAAAATTTTTATCTGTTGATTATAAAAACCATACGGAACGAACAAACACAACGGGTAGGTAAAATGCAGGGCTGTCATTCTTAAAATATTCGTATACTTAGGAGTGTTAGTTGCTATAATTAGCATATATTTATATTTATAAACCTTCATCAATGCCCTTTTCCGCTTACAAATGTTTAAAAATAAAATTTACTTCGTCTTCTGTAGACGAATCTCCTAAATTGCGCTCTATATATGATTATGCATATCGTAGTTCTGAAAAGTTTTCTCTTATTTGTAGCATCACTCTCATTTAAAACTTCAGGCACATTTGTTATTATTATCAATATTGTTATCATTACAATTATTATCATTATTACTATTATTATTAATGTCTGATTTTATAGACTGAAAACAGAACGTAGAGCTATGGTTAGTCAAGCAGAAAGAAGACAGTAAGCTTATAGCTTATAGCTTATAGATTATAAGCCTGTAATATTCCCTGCAAAGGGCCCAAAGTTCTAGTCAGGCAAAGCAACATTTTCTGTAATTGCAACACAAAATTGCACTCAGTTACAAGTAAAAAATATAAACATTTTTCCATCTGTTCAACTCCTTTTACAGTCGAAAAACGTGGAGACATTTGATGGTAATAAACAGGGTAATTGCGGCAACGGAAAAGCTTGTTGTATTTGAGTAAAGTAATATTTTGGTAATAAGTTCTCGGCTGTGACAGCAAACGTCTGAAATATTGAAATATAAGAGAAGCGGAATCAGGCGTAACGAACGCTCAGAAGGCCCTGCGACTACCGCGTTTTGGACCATGTTGTGGCGCTAACTGTGCTAAGTTATAACATATATGAGGAAAAATAAAAACATTTTGAAAGCTACAATATGTAGGATTTGTCTTTGTTTTCAGGAGTAATTTGTCGTAATTGGAGTTGAGTAAGGTAAGAGTAGCAGATCATGCTTCTTTCAGGCGCGTGTTCAAATTTATTTGTGACACTGTTACTTACACACGCCAAAAAGAAACACAAACAAGAGTTACAAATCTGATATCGAAATAAATTTATCCCCAGTGGTTTCGTAATCCAAACGTGACAATCTGTTGCTACTGGCTGTACCTACACACACACATACGGCTCTGTGGTTTGTACGCTGTACTGCACTGCGGTGAAATTCGGAGAATTTGCAATTACCGCACTGGTTGATATCAGCGTTAATAGTCCTTTATTAATTTCAACAGGTGCAGGAATTTTTATTTATAACAACTCAGTAACGAGTATCCATTCAGGTGGTAATTTTCACAGGACTCGATTTCATTTCTGAATAATCTGTACAGGAACAATTTTTTCATTCAATTTTTAGAAGAGAGGCTGTAAGAGAAATATACATAATTCAGTTATAAAGATATTTTCTCCGTTGGCACGATGCCATAAACAAAGAAGTTAAGAAATATGGGCATCAAGTAATTTTATGATTTGTTTCGGATTTATTTCCTTGATTACAAATTACCTATGTGTATGGGTATGAGTAAATATGGGTCGAGCCCTCACGGTCCCGTTGCACGTAGGCCTTCACAGGCCCTTTGTGCCCCCTCATTAGGTCCAAGTCACAAGAGCCCTGTCCTCCTGAAGAAGTTCCAGATGGCCCTTAGGCTCAGATCTCGCACATTCTCAGGGTCCAAGAAAAATGATCCCAGATAGATATGTCTGAGTGTTGCCAAAGCTTCACACTCACACAGTACATGGGCTGAGGTTTCCTCTCCAGCCCCACATTTCCTACACAAGGGGCTATCTACCAGCCCCATTATGTGGAGATGTCTTCTCAGGGTGTTATGCCCAGTAAGGAGGCCAATAACAACCCTGGATTGCGCCCTATTAAAGGATATTAACGCGGTCCTGGACGCAGTATTAGGGCCCGAGATCAACTCTTGAGCCTGTCTCATAGTGCCAACCAGTCCCCGCCATCTTACGAAGTACTGTCTGTCCATCCAGCATTGAATTTTTCTTCTTATACATTGCCTTGAGACTCCCACAGCCGGCTGTGGTCCCACAAAGTGGTGGGCAGAGCCCTCCCTTGCAAGCTCATCGGCAATTTCATTTCCACGTATCCCTGAATGTACAGGGACCCAAAAGAGTCCCACAGAATGGAAAGTGGGGATGACGTCTAACGCCCTTTGGCACTGTCATACCAAAGGAGACGTCGTTTTCACGGCCTGTAATGCTTCCAAGCCCGCCTGAATATCAGAGCAGATACATATGCGTTTCTCTGATCTGGCTCTGTTTTGAATTTCATAAACGCAGGCCAAGATGACATAAATCCACCTATGTGTAGTCAAATTTTATTCAATTTATGAACTATTTCTTCGGCATTTGTGCCCCTGCCGTACTTCGTTCAGTTGCGTAATAGACAACAATATATCAACATCAACGTAAGCAGACATTCATACAAACGGTCTATAATTTTTATCCTACTTTAACCAAACTTACTTTCTGTCTACAGGTTTTGTAAAGTCGCGGTTATTAAATTTCACAACAATCCTGTCAGTGTGAGTGCAGTTGTTAAATCCTAACAGACTGACGGATAGACGGACGGACAGCTGGACTTGACACAGCTAACTGTCGCTTCTTGTAATGTTTTCTGAATGCTCTTAAAGCAAACATTTCATAATATTTGCAGTTGCGTTTCTTTATGTATGAAATTTCCTACTTCTGACGCCATAAAATTTCCTTTAGTTAACTAAACCTATCCCATGGACTACATTTAACCTAACCTACTGTAGAATTACGGATTATTAGTAACATAATTTTCTAATGCATTTGTAAGCATTATATATGTTAGTTCGTGTTGAACCGATATATGTACCGTGATTTTGACTCCAACAAGTTAATACAAATTACAGGAAAATTACACTCCAATTTGTAGTACATATTTTTTCATATGGTGCACTTTCGTTAATTTATGTTCTCATTTTTATAGATAATAATTTATCTCAAGTATATCTGTACCGTTTTTAATGTAAACCATAGTATGGATTCCAGCTGCAGCTAATAGCGCAGCCCTTTGAAATTGACAAAGAATTGTGCAGATATTAAGCATAGCACAGAGACACAGATTGTATTCCCTTGTATTCATGTACACGTACACTACGCCACAATTTTTTTTTTAAATTTGTATTTTATAAAAATTTAGACCTTGGTATGAGTTTGTCACTTACAAGTTAAAATTGGCCCTTTCCATTCCCCGAAGGAGCGTAGGAGAAATAGAGGTATAATTGCACTCATTCTAAACCTTGACACAGATGGACTTGAGTGGTCAAATTCATGGCCCGACAGCTTCACCCATTTAAATGTGAAGCTGGGTGGCCCCACAGCCGGCATAAAACATTACTGGAGGAGGGAAAGTTTCTTCTCTATCGTCATGTACAGATTTCCTAATCTGACGAACCAGGGTTGGGATTTCGCACTTAGATTTCAGCCCCATATAATGGGTCCACGTGGATCTAATTGAAGGTTGCCGGACGCCTGTTGATGTCGACCTTGACCGCTAAACATAACTGCTCTTGTTGCTGTCGGTGAGAAAACACTTCACAGGTCTTATTTTCTTTTTATGCAGTTCATGTAAAGAATGCGCAAGAAGTAAACGTAAACTCAGAGTTATTTACAAGTCAAGCTAACACACGATAAGTTTTTAAAATTGTTACAAGCCCCGTTTGAGACACTACTGTAAGCACATAGAGCGAGGGAACATGGAATGCGTGGGTCGAAAGTTTGTTTCTACCTTTCCTCCTGAAGTGATAGCAAAGCCTACAGTTGCTGTGGCCACCTGTCGCTGCGGAACTGTACTTGTACAGCCATAGCACAGTGGAGTGTTTTATAATTCGTGCGTCATTTTATACGCACACAGACTGAACGCCACTAAGGACGTGACCGGGCGTTCGCCTTAGAACATTTCCTGAATGCAAGTTATGTCTTACAACATGTGCGTCAAACTCACTGATTTCCAGCATCGCGTATCTTAAAAGTAATTATTCAGGTGCGCAATATAAAGGGTTGTCGAAAGTTCTGCTACCTAATATCAACAACGCTTACGACATTTTCGCATATACTTGTCTAAGCAGGAGACGTAGTTTTAACCTCCAGTGTCAACAGTCCAGGCCCATGAATTTTTAGGCGCGTTAGCAAAATTTCAAGAAAGACTATTACTTTCGTCATGTCTCTGTCTATCCGTCCATCCGTCCGCCCGTCCGTCCGTCTGTCTGTCTGTCTGTCTGTGTGTCTGTCTGCCCTTCCGTCCGTCCGTCCGTCCGTCCGACTCTGCATCCATCCCTTCGCATGGAACAATTCCATTCTCATTGGACGGAGTATCGTGAAATTTGATTTTGAGTAATTTTCTAAAATCTGTCGAGACAATTTAATTTTCGTTAAAATCTGACAAGAATAACGGTACATTACATGAAGACATGTTTACGTTTATGATAACATCTTGCTGGGTTCTTCTTAGGACGAGAAATATCTTAGACAAAACTTCTATAGAAAATCAAATTCAATAACTTTTTTCTGAAAACTTTGTTGTTTATGAGATAATGTTGAAAAATAGTGTAGCCAGACATGCCACAGACGACAATACGGCGCATGAGCTTTGCATGCTGGATAGCTGGGGCTACAGACACACAAGCAGATTACGTAATATTTCTTCATTTTCCACGCAACAATCGTAAAGCGGTCGCGCCTCTGTTACCTTATATGTAGGCCTACATTGCATTTCTTGTTCCACACAGAATATTTAAATGTCTGATTATATTCCCATAATAAATGGCCACTATTTTCCTGTAAACATTCAAAAATTGCTTTATTTGATTTAGTTAGTTCTTTCGTTTGTTGGTTTGTTTCTTTTTTTTTTTTTGTTTCATATGCACGAGAGGTAGCACGGTGTATGCGCTGCTTCGTCAAATCTCAAAATTTAAAATACGATGACTATTGTAACTCCACAAATTCCCCAATATGGTCCGGTATTTTTATTTCTAAAGCAAAACAGAAACGTGGTCACTGCCAAGGCAGTATGTGAATGACGTTTTTTATGTACAGAGCCAAAATTCACTCTTGTACCATTCATTAATGAAGGCAGAGTTTTCTGAATAGCTGCGTAGTGAGTCTGAATTTTGTCGCATTTATTTTCTAAGATTCCAGTGAACTGGTGCGCATTAAAGTGACCAATAACTGACATATGTATTGCCTTTTAGTACGTTCCGGCACACATTTATGTAGTAGGTCAATTTCTTATTTTCCCTTTCTTTCTGAAGGTAGATTGAAACATCAGACGTATTTTATTCAACCTTTCATGAAAAGAAATTCAGCTAAAAACCCAATAACTTTTGTCATTACCTTTGTTAGTCTGTTAGTCTGAATTTGTATTTATTAAGATGCAATACAAATATTACATAATGTTGGCGGAAGCTTTTACTCCTTGCGTTGCCAAAAAACTACATTAACACTTGTGAAAATTGGTAACAAAATCGCCACTCGGTGGCGCAGCTGGTTGAGGCACTGCGCTACAAGCCGGCAGGTCGCGGTTTTGATTCCCGATGGTGTCGCTGGAATGTTTCATTGACATAATCCTTCCGGCTGCACAATGGCGTAAGAATATGCTTTGAAGTAAGAACAGTGAAGAGCCAGCTTTAATAAAATAAATATCGAAAGCACACAGCTTCAGCCATGCTAGATTTTTCGAATAGGAAAATAATTCCTTCACGATGTACTCCGTGCAAATTATTTTGTCAGTTTCCAGACATTAAGCGCAAATATCCAGTTTCAGCTAGAATTACACATCGTGAAGCTTGGTACTTCAGATCTGACGTCGGGAACGAAGCGTACCTGGATTAAAGCAGTAAGGTTTAGAAATCTGTTTTATCAGGACTACCTTTGCCCTTTTTTTCCTGGGTTTCGTCTACATCTTAAACTCCATCATCTTAAAAATCTACAACAAATGCTGCGTACGACAAAATCACACTACTATAAAATTTGTTGCTTTTAGACAAAGACGGCGACAAATATTTAGCCTGTACTTTAAATTTTAAACTTCTTCAGACGGTTTTACAATAAACTAATTCATAAGAGCACAAATCCATTTGTCTACATTCACCACAAACCTGTAACATTTAGAGATCTTAATATTCTGCACAGAATGTGTGTCAAACAGCGAACTGTATTATGTATTCTGGTAGACCAGACCTGAAAGTGTTTTAATGTGAAGATGCCGACACATGTCTGTATAATTCTGTATATTTGTGACACACATGAAAACAATCCTGTCATATTGATATTTTATTCTTTACCCACGTACTTAATAATTTAATGTGCCGCATGACTTACCGAGTAACACCGCGCTTCACACTGTGCTTGTGCTGTGAGGTACGACGTTGAAGGTGACACCGCGTCTTCTTCACCCACAAATGCGTCCAACGTTGAAGATGAAGCCGTGCTTTCTTCACCCACAACTGCTTCCAAGCAGCTAATTACCATCACAATTCACAGAGTTTGATACCACATGGTTAATTAGTCAGTAAACATCAAACTATATGGTTACAAATTTTTTCCGATCACAGAAAAGTAAATATTTTATATTTAATTTTGTTTTTAATTTGTTTCAATTTGTAAGTAATATCGAGAATTGTGAGGAAGGTCAACAGGTGTCACAGCAAGATATGGCCAAATGAGATGTGCAAGTTCCCGTATGGAGACGCGGTGCTTGAAGCAGAGCAGTGTAAGTACGGGATGCGTGGATACGTACTCCTGCAAGTAAAACCACCAGCACGAAGCGCCCTAACGTTGGTCACTGGCGGAATCATTAGTGCGTCTTCTGTGTAGTACTGTACGTAGGCTTATATCGCACACGCGTACTACGCCCAATGGCAAGCGGAGAGCTAGGCGCGGCGAGTGATATGTGTGGGTTTGCAATAGAAAGTGTTAGTGAAACAAGTTATTACACTGGCGAATGAGAAAGGAAAATTAACTTTTCAAATCCTATTGACTGGCCTCTTTTTTGGGGGGGGAGGGGGACAGTTTTGTGTTACAATGTGTTTTGAAGTAATTTCCTTATTTATTTATTTATTTATGTATCTGTTTGTTTATGGTTCATTTAACGACGCTGTGAGTAGCTCAGTCTAGACACGTAAAGCATCGAAAGCTAAGCCATTTAAGAATAATTAATTGGAAAGCGTTTGGAAGGAAGTGGTCATGGCTTAATACAAGGAAACATCGCGGAAATTTTCTGGAGGGACTGAGGAAAATCATTAAGATCCTCTGGATGGAAGGTCTCCGGACCCATATTTCAAATCGAAACATTGCAAATGCGAAGAAGGGGCGCTAAGCAATCAAACGCGACTTCCCGCTGCATGTGTTTGACTGGTTAATTTAATCAGGAACAAAGAAACAAAGACAAAGGCGTATGGCTGTAATGTAGATCTACATTTAGATATCGTAATGACAGATCAGGCTTTTGTAGCAAAATACGCGTTATTGGTACAGCAAAATGTTACACGGTTATATTAAAAGTGTACATAGATATTTACAACAATTGGAGTTTACTGCAATATTTGGTTATGATGAATGTGGCATCGGTGAATTACGTGAGTCGTAAAGGCGACTTTGAACACACACACGCACATGGGAGGACAAAGCTAAACTGAATTTTAGAGAAATAGCTGGAATGGTGCAGACTGATTTGTCTGCTTCAGGATGGGATCAGCGGCAGGCCGTGTGCATAAGATAATGAAGCTTCTGTTTCCGTAAAGTTCTTCGGATTGCTTGACCAGCTTAGCGACCGTTGCCTTCTAGAGAAGGAGCCTTCTCCGTGGAGTTCAATGACACGTTAAAAGGTATAACTGTGGAATTTAAGGACTGCAGGGAGATTGGCAGGTCAGGTTGACCGGTATGATCAACACGAATAAATTCCAAACTTAATATAAAATTTCGTGGGCAGTGCAGCCCAAAACATATTTAATGACGCCAGAGTCAGACGCGTTGGATCTAATGGGCTCTTTTCATTCCTTTTCCAACATCTTAACAAAACAAACAGTTGTCATGGACAGAGCCTCCAGTTGGCTAGCCAGGTTGTGTCTCTATTTGATTGTGCAGTAACTAACAGGGAAGACACGTTTTAATGTACTCAGTTAAAAGAGAATCCTCTGTAAGCTTTCAAGATGTGCTGCTGAATTAATCACAGGAGAACTTTATTTTATAGCTTCAGTTTTAACACAAAAACGACACTAATAAAGGCCTTCCACCAGTGTGACACAACAGGTTGTTACATATTAGCAGACTAATCGAATTCATGTCAAGCCGTACGGCGGAACCTGCAGATTGGTCCAGAGCCGTGAAATATGGTGTCGATAAAACGGACAGAGAAACTCACACATGCGCAAGAGATTTTACGTTAGGCTTTTGATTTCAGTTTCTTGCTGAATGTGTTTTAATAAGTGCCTCCCAAATCCGTGGAACACTTCCAAATGCTACTAAGGAGTCTTTTCTATATCATCTAAGGATTTAAGAGAACTGGTGATTTTCAGTGTAAGCAAAAGAAAGTGTACGGTTATGAAGATTTTGGAAGAATAAAAACGTCAGTTTGCTTGCAGCTGTGCCGACACTTTTTTCTTGTCACTTGAGAAAATAAATGCCAGCATGCAAAGAACATGCAACTCGGGGGCCTATGGCAGTCGTCAATAGAATTTCGGAACCAACCGGTTTTTAAAGCACTGGAATACCTCATCACCAGTGTGACAGAATGAAGCACTACAAGAATTACCAAAACTTGGCAACGTGATTTCCACCCAGTTCCCACCATTAGTGTTGCTGTAGATACATCATTCTGTGCACTGGATACAATCTAAGCACATCTCTGGAACTCATAGTGAGAGAACACTTCCTTGTGTTGGCGCGGTCTTTCATTGACAAAGGATTTTGAACAGTATAATCCAACCATTGCTGTGCAGTATGACTGGAGATTAAAATTATTTCCCGTTACCAATACATTCGAGGTACGAACCGCTTACTGACAGGTATCCCTGTGGAAACGTACTGTACGTAGACTACACCGCCATACGCGAAAGTGACATGCGTGACTGTGGCAACTTTGAATCAGAGTCTGTTGTGGAAGCCTGCTACCTGGTGACGAGGAATGGAACTACGACGCATGTCGCATGATATCGGTAACGCAGCCTCCTACCCTGCCGTACCCAATATTCCCCCGTCGGCTGTCTTCAAAATGCACTTAAAATCATAGAAAACTTCGCAACCGCAGTATTCCGGGTTATGAGACCGTGTACTGTGATTGTTGGGTGCCGAGATTTTCCGTCGAGACGCACTGCCTCCATCTTCAGGTGGCCTGTGAAAAAAGACCCAGAATGCTCCTCCAAAATATTCATAACCTTGTACCAGATTATACGGTGTCCTAACACAGATCGAATTATGAATTCTCACCACAAAATATATTAAAAACAACAAAAGTGTGGGTGGAAATGTCACGTTGGAAAACTGAATTGCAGGTATTTAACAACATGTTCTTTTTCCACCAGCTGTGTACACTTTGTTTCACATTTTGCCTCTCAAAGTAACCGAGGAAACGAGATCTGAACTACTCTAAATTCGTTAAATCTGACCATTATGTCTTTACAGGTTGTCAAACTTGTCCCTGATATTACAGACCGCTAGCCTGTCTCTTACATCTTTATATTGTAGCGACCAATGACATAAGCCTGTGTCAGGTATTTATTGTATGATTATTGAAGCTTTTAAAACTCCTGGTAACTACATGTACCATGTCCTTCAGTACTCTAAAATATTGCATTTTTTCTACACCTTGTATTCATGCCTTTCCTCTGATTGCGACAATATACAGTAATTATTTCGATAAAGGACATTAGCCATTTGCCTTGGTAATAGATGATAGTGTGTTTACCGCAAGGCAGGAAGTGAATTTTCATATCTTAGCACATAAATCGGGGACATCACAGCCTTGACGTGCCCCATTTCACTGCACTTGCACGTCGCGTCTCCTCTAGCTGCCAGACTGCTTGTCTGCGGGCGGACCGACGTCACTAAGCAGCTCGCTTACAGTGCGAGCAAACTGCAGATCTGGAATCAGTTACTGGAGAAGTCCAAAGGTTGCCCGGCATGGAGCGCAACACGTGTCTAATTGAAGCCACGAAACGTGTTGTCTCTGTCGTTAATATTGTGAGATCGGAGGCTGTGATGGCGATGGCTGTGGAGCTAATTACCTCCGTCTTGAAGGACGATACAAATTTCAGCGAGGAAATCAATTTGAAAACTTTATTTTGAATAGCGGTAAGGGATTGGAGGATATATTATGATAGACTTTAGGGAGATGATTTGTGAGGATGACAGGTGGGTGGAATCAAAGAGATCAGATCCAGGGTAGGACTTTCAAATGAGCGGTATTGAATATTTCAACGTCTGTAGTTATTATTATTATTATTATTATTATTATTATTATTATTATTGCTTCATCATTAAGTGTGTTTGCTGTGAGTTAGAAAGTTAAGTTTTCTACACTATTTAGACAAACCACAGTCTGCAAAAGATTAATTTACAGATCGCATTTAAATAACACGAAGTGTAGTAAGTTTACTTAGGATGAAGCTACCAGAAGTCAGACTGGAGATCTGTCGGTTCCCTGATACAGTTTTAATTTTAGAGAAGTTCACAAGCTGTAGACTCTATAGGAGGGCATTTGGAGGTAGGGGAATGCTCCTAGTGCTGCGACAGCACTGCATTACACTTTTATGTTCATATAAAATATGGTGGTCGAGTGTTTAGCATTTTGGGTTCTTATTCCGGAGGTGGTGGATTTCCTCAGTGCCTCCAGCCAAATGCCGGGAGGGTACATTAAATTATGCTTCCTTCCGAATCCTTTCCAGTTCATCATTCATGAATCTTGCATTCATTCGACGCACCATTATGCTGAGCTACTACCAGAATCGCTAAATATACCGAAAATAAACAAACAGGATCTACACAACATCGAAACCGATGAAGACCTCCTGCATGGACAATTATGTCTACAAATGCTGAGGATTAGCATTATATAATTATAATAAATATTACATATTTGCTTCTTGCCGCCCTGCAACTAAGGACAAATCTGTCCGTCCGTTTTACTTCATACGTTAACAGATCTTGTTTTGTTGGTACCGTACCGTGTGACAGATATAGATCAACCACCGCACGTGTCTGTAGAGACAGGGTTGGGGGGAACGCCCTTGATGGCGTACACTTGTGTGCAGGGTAGGAAATACAGTGGCGGTTTTTCCTTACAGTTGCATAATGTAGTCAGCCTTTCGGTGAAGTACCTGGCGTAGACCTGTACGTAATATTACTGCATAAACAAAAAGTATTTTAGGACTTGAATAAATTGTTAAGTTTATATATCAATGTGAACGTCTTAAGTAGAACAACATATTTAGGGTCACACCTAAGAAACAGAAATTATGTAGCACTAAATTAGAATGAAACATTACGTGACTACGAAAAGTAGACTTAACTTTAAGTTTGCTTGAGGTCCTCACACCGCAGCAAAACGGCGTTACACCGACTCCTCTGCTTATATTGAACCTCGGAACGAATTTGGAAGTAACGTATTAATGTTATAACGTACTATATTACTTTGTGAAGAGCCCTTCGTTTCATTGGGCGCTGGGACCAAAAATTTTTTGTTGACGTGATGGAAAAAACGCCTCCCTAACCCCTACTGTGACTCGAACTTCGACGACAGGGTCAGCAAAGGTTAGCCTTGTATACAGTTTAGCCATTTCTACAGCGGCAGATGTCCAGGCTCTTGTGTTCTGGGTGCATGTAACAACGTGTATTTCTGTGTATTTATAGCAACTTTTCGGGGAACGTTTTGATTCCATCTTCATAGTCTATGATACATCAACTCTAAAGTTGGTATCCGCTGTCACAGGCTAGAAGGTACAACATTATTATATTCTGTGTTTGATGCTCGGGACAGAATTTCCGTTAGGTCTTTTGCGCAGAATCGTGTACAAAATTTCGTACCACAGCGTTTAGAAATTAAATCCCGTCAAATTAATACGTGTGCAAAAAATATTAATTCTATTCCAGCACATGCAGACAGCTGTTACTCTGAATAGTGTTAAGAATGAACAGGATTTATAAGACCGAAGCCTTGCAGCATTTTAGCTACGTGTTGGCAAGAGCTGCCTGAGGACGAGACGACTTGTGACTGCTGACCCCAGTCATAAGTCGAATAGTCTTAATATTAAAGTTGATGATGTGCACTCCGTAAATGCCAAGGTGATAGTGGAGTTATAGCTCCACCAATTCTTGACCTCGGCTGAAGACTGAAGTGAGTGGTCAGCCTCAGGCCCTGAATGCTTTACTCGCAGTGACAGAGCCTCCGGTGGGTAGGCCTCAGAGAGTTTCCGGGCGCTGTGCAAAAGAGAAAAACTCTTAGACCCTCTGAAACTTAAAAGATATTCCTTTGGTCTAGTCACTATACTGACTGGGCTATCGCGATTCCACAGCCTTAATACTGTCTGTCGAATTGTTCATATTATTTTGTGCCTAGAACTGTGTAAGCATTTGTTATGTATTTTAAGTATTAGTCTACCACTTAGTTTGCCATTCGTACCTCTAAAACTCTGAGCCGAAATCTGGGGAATGTTAAGCTGTTTTAAGTGAATTTGTTCAGTTCTCACTTATATGACTTACTTCCAGATATTCTGAACGTTCTGGTTTCCATTAGATTGAGAAATCACGTGTCGAATCGGAACAGGTTACAATAATATTTTAATCTAAATATTAATCTTGGGACAGTTTGTGTGATCGGAAAAAATACTTCAGAATGTGTGGAATATCGGGGAAATCTTCGAGTATTTAACAACTTTGGCGTTCAATTTTTAACTGACGAATATTAATAATTTTTGTAATCACCACTGGATTTCCCAGACACTGACACAAGCGACACCTTAGTTAAGTACGTACCTTATAACACTGAGTCCCGCCTTAACGCAGACTTAGGTTCGCTGGCATTCGTTGAGTGTGGGTGTGTGCTGGTTTGCTGCTGGCCTGCAGGCTGCAACATAGTTTGCTACAGGGGAGTAGGAAACGCTCCGGCTAGTAATTTGAAGTTGCTACTTGATTCACTACTATGTATAAGTTTATAATGACTACTTTAAGTTAAAAGCAGTTTAAAACCAAATGAGCGTGTCCGCCTGTTGGCGTTAACTATGATCTCGGCACTTTTTCGAAGTTTATAACCGAACATGGCGTAATTTCGTCGTCGTTGTGAAGGTCACCTTATTTTAGCTGCCTTTTTACAGTTACACGTTTCGAGTCAAATGTACTTCATTTCAGCTTCTAATTCCTCAATTTTCAGTACAAATGAAAGCGAAATATTAGTTCCAAATATTAACCTTTTAAAGCCTAGCGGTAACTTTACATATGACCAGGTTTAACATTAAAAAATTCTACGTGGTGACCACATTGCGTTTATGTGTTTTGTACGGATCTCAGAACAAACAGCAACTTTTGCCTTATAAAACATTAAGAAATTGGTTTTTATAACCGAAGTGGAGAGTGTTTTCTGCGCGGTACGCACTGAATCCTTATATAAAACAGACACGCTTCGTCTTTAAAGGGTTAAATTTAAAATGAATTTGCATTTTTGGGTAATGCATTCTTCCCCGAATAACTGCTACAGTTTACACCACATATCCTGAAATTATAATGGACATCCTGTCGAAGTACGGTAGGCACAGGTGAGCAAATTTCTGCCGACATTTACAAATGGCTTGAGAGGAACGAACAGAATGCAGTAACTGGCACACTGCTGGCGTGTGTTCGGTAGGCAACCGGTTCGATTCCTGACAGAGGGACTATATTGTTGCCATGACGCACAGTTATCAAGGCTTCATCACACACAGTAACACTGACAGAATGCCAGGCTTTGTAAGAACAAATTGGGTAACTTCATGACATCTTCTTATTTCCTATATCATAATGCCTTACAACAGAACTCTGCTTACACACAGCTCATTCTTCTCGTAAACAACCGTTAAGTCAGTAAAACCTCATCGCACGCTTTAGAAGTTGTGACACGATTTTCTGAAAGTTATTTGTGCTTTTTTCCAAGCTTGCAACTGTGTTACAAGCTATAAGTTATAAAATTGCACTTCCACAAATTTAGATTTTCAAATAAAACTGATTGCTCATTCTTTGAGTGCGATATTCACCGGTAAAGAACAGAGTATATCAGAATTAGTACACAGATAGACAAATGAAGTGGGTATATAATAGGGGAATAGTGTCTAGTGCCGAAGTTATGAATGAGTGGAACTGCAAGTGTCCGCCACATATAAACCCTCATTGCACACACAGGGACAGCTATACATCCCTGAAATACGGTACTGCTAATATTAGTAACACACTGTGTTGCGAATTACTGGGTTCATGTTTCGACACGTTAGTTTATTTTTTCTGTTTGTTTTCAATACTTCAGGAGCAGTACATGGATAGGTATATGTAGCTGAATCGTTGCTAAGAATGAGTGGCGCTACACTTCGACACCGTCTGTGTGACTTCATGGCGTAGACAGGGAAACATAATGTGATACTGCTGGGGTTGGTAATATGTTACGTTGCGGACTGCTCTGTTTGTATTTAACGGCAGTGTATGGTTAAGAATAAGTGGAGCTGATACGTATCTGATCCCGCCATAGGCTATGCCTTAATGGCATAGAAATAAACAACGTTTTATAATATGATGTTATGGGTATTAGTGTTACAGGATGATGTGAATGACTGGGTTGGTATTTAATGGAAGTACATGGTTAAGAATGAGTGGAGCTATACGTCTACTCCCCAAACGCCTTCATGGCACAGACATAAACAACGTTTTATAATATGGAATTTTTAGCATTACTAATAGAGGATTATGCGAATTACTGGGTTGATATTTAATGCAAGTATATGGTTAAGAGTAAGCGGAGCTATACATCTACTTCCCCTAATCCATTCATGGCGTATAGAGGAACAGCATTACATAACAGGATATTGCTAGTATTGGTAATGCAGGAAATTGCGAAATACTGGGTTGGTGTTTTCATGTGTTAGTTTATTTATCCTGCGACTTCTGATTATATTAGAAATAGTAAAGGATAGATAAACGTAATTGACATGTGTTTAAGAATGAGTGGATTTATTCCTCTGTTTCCCCTATATGCCGTCATGGCGTAGGTAGAAACAACCTCATATAAGTGAATGCTATTGATATTAGCAATACATTCTGTTGTAAGTTAAAGGATTGGTTTTTGGATTGTTAGTTTATTTATTCCGCTTCTTCTGATTATGTTAGTGGCAGAACATGTGAAGATAAATACATTGGGTATATAATATGAGAAACGGGATGCTATTGCTATTCGTAACAGTATGTGTTTTAGGTTAATCAATTTTTTCCGTCAATCTCAAATTTTCCTTTTTAATATTATTACTATTTACATGTTTCGACCCACCAGTGGTCATCATCAGGCACACAATACAAAAACTGAAAGAAAGGTGTGAAGGTTGAGGCCGCCTCCTTTTTTTACACAAAACTGAATAATAACAGAGTTTTTGCAAGTACAAACTGTGCAATAAAAGGTACAGTGTCTGTTATTCCGTGTATGGGAATAATATTGTGTACAGTGCGTTGTCTTTAGTTTCTGTTTTATTGAGCCGAATTTCTGTGTGTGAAGCCACTTTTCTTTTCGTTAAAGGTCATAAGTCCCTCTAACATTTACGCTAAAATATTATAAAAAACATGAGAAACAATACAGAAGTGCTTAAAAGAACTTTAAAAACCTCGTTAATGTTGCAGTAATGGAACCCTTTCCTTTTCACAGCGTGTATGTAGCAGCTTTCCTATTGAGGTTTATTCTTTAACAGTTTTTTCTTGAACGCCCTGTGCGGGAATTAGTGGTTTTATGCCTCCCTGTTTTGTTACTTTCATTCTTGTGTTCCTTTCCCTGTTGGTCTTCTCTGTTACGAAACTGTTTTTTGTATACGTACGCAGTTTTTACGGCCAAGCAGAGGCTTGCAGCGTGTTAACTGTTGAAACAGCGTAACGTAGCGTAAATTGTGTCACAACTCTCTAAAAGCACACTTTTATTATCTGCGACGGAAAAAATGTCACCACACACAAGCTAAATCTTCCTTCTTCTGGTTTCTTCAGCCCGATGTAGATCTAGCATCTTATACGTGATTTCGACCCCACGCACAGGCTGTAGAAATGGTAGCAGGTTGTGCCTCGCTACCCAGTTTCCTCCCCCTTCCCGTACTTCTTCAAATCACTTATGAATATTTTATACTGCGTAGGACTATATCCTATGTAACTTACAGCTTGTACCATTTATTTGTATAGGAATTGATGCGCCACGCATCTGGTAGCAACTGTTTGCTTTTTGTACTGAAGTCCAGTATCGATATTAAATCAATTTGTCACAACAAATTGCGATAAAGTTCGGAATTTCTCTCAGTTTTTGCTATCGACACAAAAGTTAGAAGTTTTATAGGCATAAAATCGCGGCATACAAGCAGGCAGGCAGGCAGGCAGGCAGGCAGGCAGGCAGAGAGTTAGGCAGGCATCCAGTGGATTGGCTTCGTGTGGCATAAAAATTTCGATCTTTATATTTTTGGTCGGACATAAAGTTTTCAGGAGTGTTTGCGCCGAATATAAAAATTATTTTGTTTCGACAGTGTCAACATACTGAATATGGGAAATCCTTATGTTTCCGGGAGTGTCTGCGAACCGATTACAAAAATTTTTATTTCGGGAATGTTTTTGCAACAAATATAAAAATCTCATTTTCTGGAGAAAATGTCCAGTGAGTGGAAATTCTTGTACCCGTATTTTGTACATATTTTTATAATTGCGAATTGTGTTTCCAGTGATAGTTTTTTCGAGTAGACCCGTGGAAGCTTAGTGTTCGTTTCGATGATTTTGTGTGTAACGGTGTGTGATCGGAATGCGAAAGCGTCTACAACGATCGTGTATGTGCTAGTGCTAGTGGTAGTGCAGTGATTGTGTCAACGGTTACAACAATCCAGTGATTACAGCAGTATGCTTCCCAAGAAGGACTTCAAACACAGGACCATCGCATTAGGAGCAATACACAGCCGGTACATCGGCGGACAACCAGAGTTAGGTCCCATACTTCTGGTGCCAGCACAACTGCCAGCAACATTCGGTGAGTCATAGGCAACTGACATTCTTGTACTTTGTTAGGAATAGAAAAACAAAGCAAACCGATAAAATTTACATTTCACGTGACAGTAAAAGTCGTCATTGGTTGTCGGAGTTAAAGGTTTTACTCAATAAAAGTGTAACTGACCGCATAATTTGTGTCCGAACAAGTGAATGTATTAGGTTTCAGCCGAGGTCCTTAGGGTTAGATGTTCCTGTGACTAGCCAACAGAAATATTCCACTATGCAAGTTACCCGTTACTGTGACATATTGCTTTTCTTGGTCTGAATTTAAACTAATTGAACTGCCATAAAACAATAAAACACAAACTATATGTACACTGTTCTTTAATGCTTACTGTTTATGTTCACTCACAGAAATAGTGAGCATTAAAGCATAGCGTGCATTTAGTTGGTGTTTTATTGTTTTATGTTATTTAATGCACGGAGATGGAACACATTAATTACACTGTCTTTTTTGGACCGCGTGCTTATTATCGCTGGCATCTGAATTGAACGGGGGTTCTTCGAACACGATACGTTGGGTATCCAGTTTCAGTAAGAAGCAGTCGGAGTTTGTTTTGTTAATGCTGAAGAAACACGTTACACGAATCCACAATTAAATTTTCGTAATTTTGGAAAAGAAACTTCGAACAAATACATATATTAGGAGCAAAAGTGAATATATATACACACACACGCATACATATGTATGTATATATACATATATATATCTGTCACTGGCCTCCTGACTTCGTGACATTGGGTTTGTTATTGCGATTACGAATGCAATTATTACGTGTTTTTGAACCCTTCCGGGTTCCTTTGCTCATCCAGTTAATATTTTGATCAACATTACTACAGCAGTAGTTCAGGTCATTTTCGTGTTCAGCGCCCCAAAATTATATAGGATTAAATATTTTCATTTCTTTAATTTTTTGTTTGTTACAAAGCGTTACCTGAAAGCCCCTTCTTAAAATATTCTGACTTCGCTTTTGTTTATTGCTCTTAAATTGTGTCAAATGTTGACCTTATTTTTTGTATTGTTTCGTATCCCCTTCTATATATCTAAGTTAGGTTGAATTCTGAATGTGCTGTGAACTACTGATGTATAAAATGCAATAATAATGTTGTGATTCATTAGTGCCTTCAAGATTATTGTGGTCCTTTCTGCTGTTTTGAGTTATATTCCCCTGTAAAATAAGAGGATTTTTACAGAAACCAAATATGTGAGGGTTTGCTAAGATAAGAAACTAAATTGGTCAAAATTATTGCCACGTATTGTGCCCCATTTTATTTGAATCCTTCATTCAAATAAAATGTTTTTGGTTAGAGATGTGAACCTGAGGGCTGTGATGAGAAAACAAGAAACAGAATTGGCTAAAATTTCATTAATACAAGATAAGATATGAGAGTTCGTAACACTGAGTAAAACCTCGTGATTGGACATGAACCAATAGAAGAAGTGCAGCGGTTCGCCTACCTTTGCAGTGTACTCTCTGACGACTGAGATGTGACAACGGATGTCAACTGTAGGGTCGGCAAAGCGTCAGCAGTCTTTCAAAAGATGCACCAAATGTGGCCTACACCATCAATCAGTATCGCCACCAAGATATAGTTTTATAACGCCGTCATACCAGTTGCAATTTACGCCAGCGAAACCTGGAAAACTACAGCGAGAGAGGAGCAGAAACTGAATGTGTTCCATCAGCGCTGTTTACGTAAAATTGTTGGCGTGTTATCGCGACGGTGTCACGAATGGTGAGATCCTACGTAGAATCGATTTGCGAAGGCTACAGGATATTGTGACAGAACGTCGCTTGCGGCTAGCAGGGCATGTCCTTCGCCTACCTGACAACTGTCATCCGAAGACTGCAATGCGATGAATATCACTAGAGGGAAAAGGAAACAAGGATGATCAGCGAAGATATGGCGCAAAACATTCAAAGGAGGTCTGCGAAACATAAATGTTAAATGGGATGAAACAGGGACCGTTTCAGCAGATCGACGACAGTGCAGAACACTTATTGCCCAGTGTGCCCAGTTGCACAGGATGAACTAAGACTAGACTGATATTAGAATCCAGTTACAATTACAGAACAAAACTGGTAAATGAGTGTTAAGAATACAGAACACAGATTTCCGTAATACTACTTAAATAGAGTCTGTCATAATTTCTGGTGTAGTGCTATATTGGTATTGGGTTCCAACTAAATAACGAACACCTTGCCTTTAATTACATAAATTTTTAATGCAAATAAACGTACAGTACACTTCTTAAGACTTAATTTAATTACATATTTCGCAATTTAATAAGCCCTAAACTGCTTAAATTGTTATTAATAGTGAAGGTCACCCCATGATACAACTATGCTGGCAGAGATGTGAGATATTGTTATAGCTGCAACTCATTCACTGCCCTGGCACTAGAAGGGGTTGTGGGGTCAATTTGGCGCATCGGCAGCTATGCCTCTGGGAAAGACCCAATATTGTGATGGAAACAGAAAATGCTATAAAAAGTTAGATTCTAATATACAAGATGCTTATCGACTCTTAGCAGCTAAAAGAGAAAACAGATCATAAATTTACGTAAGCCTCGTAACCATCTATATAAGAGACATTTATGTATTGCAGAAGAGTTAAATAACAAATTAAGAATAAATGTTACTGTGGTACCAGCAGACAAAGGTAGAACAGTCTTTGCGGTAGACAAAAATACTTACGAAAATATGATAGGAGTAAATGACTGTTTAAAACCAACCATTTCTCAAAACTTACTACAGACCCACCGGAAAATACCTACACCAACTCCAACAGATTTTACAACAATGTTATAATATTCTTTGCAAATATAAAGTGAAGTACTTAATACAAACATACTTAGACCCCCTCTGCTAAAGGCACATCTAAAATTACATAAAGCAGATATTCCGATACGTCCAATAATCAGTATCAATGCACCAGCATATAAAGTGGCAAAGTTTCTCACCCGAACATTAGATGAATATATTAATCTCGCCAACCAATGCGTTGTTTCCAGCTCTGTAGTTCTGGCTCACGAGCTAACAAAATTTGACATTAATAGTAATCACAGATTTCTTACACATGATATTAAGGGCCTCTTTGTGAATATTCCGTTCAGGGGATATTAAAAATTACCTATAATTTTCACCAAATAACAGACATTGACACAACACCAAAAAGCCAAATCTTACAATTGATGAAAACTGTTCTCTATAAAAATTATTTAATCTTTTCATGTAATATTTATCAACCAACAAAAGGCATAGCAATAGGCTCACCTCTTTCAAGTATAATAGCAGAAATATTTTTAAACTTTATGAAAATATATTTCTAGAAACCACAAAGATAATATATTACACAGGATATGTGGATTATATCTTGATTATATACAACAAACCAACGTTTAACCCAGACAGCCTTAACCAACAGTGTAAACGACGTGCACAAGAATATTGTTTTTAAACCAAAAACTGAAAACAAAGGACAAATAAACGTCCCGGTCTGCTCCTTGTGCGGCAGGAGTCTAATATTGAAACTAACGTCTAGGGAAAACCTGCCACTACAGACACAACTACTAACTTTTTTCAAACCCCCATATAGAACACAAATTAACAGCACACAATACCACATTACACTTATGCGCTCACTTCCCCTTTCACCAACAAAAAACAAAGAGAACAGCATAAAATACAGTATATAGCTAAAGCTAATAACTTCCCTTACACGTATATATATAAACTAACCTGCAAATTCGACGAAAGTAACAGTCAAAATACCCATAATATTCACAGAAAACCAATAAATATGCTTTGATTACATACTGTAGTCCGGATTTACATAATGTCTTCCAGAACACTAATACCGTATAAGATATACTGAAATTAAAGACAAACAACGCAGCAGACGAATACACAAAGTATGTTATTTGTAAGTTAGAATGTTCTAGCGCAGTCCTTCACATGTTGGGCAGACTGCTCGTAACGTAAATGAGAGATACAAGGAAAGCATTAGGTATATCAGGCATAATGACCCACAATCCGCATAAGCAGCACATACATGAAATAACGTGCATGAATACGGAGACGTCAATAGTAATATATCTCAGTTAAATCTATGGATTCTTACCAACAGTTTTATATTCAATTTTACTTCTATAACAATAAACTTGTTCCTGAACGAAGCACGGGTGAACACAACCCACTGTACTAACTGATATATGACCTCCAGCAACGTCACAGTAATGCGTGACCCGAGCTTGCCTTTATATTACTACAAACACCTGTCCCCCGTACTGTCTTCACTTTCTGCCGAACACATTCTTCTGCTTACATAGAGGTACGTACTATAATTACCATTGTAACTGTCGCTCTACTATGAAATGTTTTAAATACATTTTTTTGTAATCTTTATATAAATTTGCTACACATGTTCATATTTATATTTCAACTAATCTATTATTTAGCCTTGTGAATTTTACAGTAAAAAATAGAGATCTGACACAAGAATAACGTCACGTAACGAACTATATTTTATTTTGTAACATATACTGTTACAGCTATCTGTGTAAATTTCAATTCGTAATTTAAATAAGTCCGTAATGACGATATGACGGGATCGAAGCGTGTAGGACTAATATATAAATATTGTAAGTGCTGTAATGTAAAGACATGACAATACAGTGCATTGGTTGCACAAGTGTTGTAATTGGCACTGAGAAAGGGTTTCTGGTACCCAGTAAATAGGAGGCGTGGTGGGTCCAGAGCTGCTCTGAATGCTTTTGGAGAAGAGGTAAATCGGTTGTTTCTACCAGAAATGGAACAGTGATTCCTCAGACATCAAACAAATAGCCTAGTCATTACACAGACTATGCTTTAAGTGGTTACATTTTTAAGACTTCCTCTATATTAGCCTTATACACAGGGTCTGTAACAGCAGTAGGTTTATCCCTGGCAACCTGGGTGACAGTACACTTAGACTTAGCAATGATGTGGCTGATGCATGAGATTTGAATTTGAAGCCACACGAAATGGCATGTGATATAGGGTTCTTGAATGATGAACTGTAATAGAACATATAAAAAGTGCAACTTGTAAAGATGATTTTGTGCAATAAACAATAACATGTCAGGTGTGCTGTAATATTTTAGAGGTCTCGAGTTGGGGGTAAGAGTGAAACACTGCGGTCGGGGCAGAAATTTAGTGTTGTGTTTTTATATTGGAAACGGCCTGTTCTGAAAGACGTACTGAAGTAGGTACGTTATTTTGGAAAAAACAACTTCTTCGCTACTGAATGCCAAATTATGGCAGGCCTGTGGAGCCTCTGTAAAACTTTATGCTGAATAGGCAGCGATGCACAACACTAGGAAATAGAGTAAAATGGGTAATGATGCCCCGGTTTTTGTTCTGACAGATTTTCACAATTGTGTGTAGCAGCAGAATTTATATCTGGCTGCGCAATATGTATAGTAGGGTCTCTGCTACAGAACTGTCGTTTCCATTATACCACTCTAAATCCCTTTACTGACAACAATAAAAATTACGAAGGTATGGAAAACGGCGACTTGGGCTATGTTTGGTGAACGATGCCCCACACACAGTGCAATAAAAATAATAAATTTTTATTGAAAAAATTTCAATCATATAAAATAACCCATGGTCTGTATCACTATGAGACTCCTCATTTTTTAACTAGAAATTACGAAGAGAAATGCACAAATTCAGTATATGACACAAAGTCTTTAGAAAATCATTTTAACTCCGACATGTTTCGGTGGCATATGTACCGCCATCATCAGGGAGGAAGTTACACCGAGAGCAGGGACACCGCTAGCAAGGTAATGTCCCACTTGCTAGGCACACAGTGCTGATGGTGCCACTCTTCACGGACTGAGCATTTTATCGGATCGCATTCTTCTTTTGTTACATTCTTTACAGCAGTCGCTGTCACCATTTTTATCAGAATTGCTCGAGTTCGGATTGTGAACCATTTCCTTGAAATTATTCTCAATATATTTGGCTTTTATTTTCCAGTTCTGGATGATGGGCGAACTAGTGAGAACGTCTCGATGGCGAGTTCTCTTTACTCTTGATGGCCCTGAATTTCATAATTTTTGTTAGTGAAGAATTTTGTTTGAGGGGACAATTCGATTGACGTTTTGGCTGACCTTTCTTACTGAGAGACTTGAATGGTGGATGGACGAATGCAGGAACGAAAGTCTGTCATTTTAATACGCCCATTAACACATAACATATTTTAATAAAATATATTACAGAACAGGCGACAATTTTGTAGCCTTTCATTAATATATCAATGAAAATTCAGTATAAAATTTGATGTACGAACCAAGCGAGTTAAAATAAGTAATAGTGGGGCATCTTTACCCATCTTTCAATGAGGCGACTGTACTCAAATGTGGAGCGAATTGGCCCGGCTCATCCCATGACTATGGCTTGTCTTGCGAAATTTTGTAACTGTATAAAACGGTACAGAAAAGTCCACACTGCCTTCGTGCTAACTGTTGGCAAAATTAATATAGGCTTGAAAAACAGAAAATTATGAATGAATAGCTCCCTGAAATACACAGCTGTGAAAATCACGTTATTTAATTTACAAACAAGGTCAGTTCGTTGAGAAAGCACAGCAAACCTCTCTTACACAATACCTGAGCCACCAATGCGTAATACATGTAGCTTTCTAGAGCTAAGATTTCGAAATATCTGATGGTGGGGCTTCATTGGCCAGTGGGGCAACTTTGCTCATTTTCCTGTGTGCCATCAGTTTTGGTTTATTCTGAAACACATTGTTCCATTTCATTGTTACATAAGGCCAGTGCTGTATAGATCCGTACTGCAGAGTAAGCATACACATATTTTCCCTCCACTTCTCATGGTGGGAGGTAATTTTTCCACTCAGGCTGATTTAAATTGCCACTGTTTTAAAGAGGAGGAAGCCATTGGTACTACTGCATAGCTCAAGCCTCTCACACCTATGCTGCTGTTGGTCACAGGCGAAGGCCTTGAATTTATTCTCCTAATTGTGTGATGCTCAAGTACTCCTGAGGGGATGAGGCCTCCAGCATGTCGTCCAGCTTCTTGTATAGTTCTTTGAAGGTTGGTCGATGTTTTGGATTTGCTTCCCAGCAAGCC
Organism: Coptotermes formosanus; assembly: GCA_013340265.1. Taxonomy (NCBI): domain Eukaryota; kingdom Metazoa; phylum Arthropoda; class Insecta; order Blattodea; family Rhinotermitidae; genus Coptotermes; species Coptotermes formosanus. The sequence continues at coordinate 521,363 of BLKM01000322.1, read as the reverse complement.
AACATGATATTGTACCTACAAATGTAGTAATGAATTTGTGCATGACATTCCTTATTTCAGTACAACGGGATTTTAAGGGAGCAGACATTACAGGAATTATCGTCCAGATGAATTCACTTTGGACGAAATATTTTACTTTTTATGTCAGTGAAAATATTTGTGTTACTTTGAGAGTCTTCCTGTGGGTAGGGGGGTTGCCTGTTTTACCACTGTGGTGTGATTCCGAACACTTTCTTACTTATTAGAACCTATTTATGTAAAAGAATGTTATGCTTTGGTGCTATACTGGATCTTTGGTTGCCTAAGCGGTGTGTAAGGAACTATAATGCCAACAAGACATGACAAATAGCCATAATAAGTTGAATAAGTCCTGAAATTTATAGTGCCTGTGTTCATACATAATCATAATGCAGGTGAAAATACACTTCTCCTTTTACTTTAAGTTTTAGCTCTTTCACAGTCAGCAGGTTAAATCAAAACATTGCTTAGGTAATGTTTGACTGTTTGCACTGCTGAATGTAATAGTGAAATATAAAATACTTGTTTTAGCAATGTTAAGTTGCATATAATATTCGTAACACAAGTTTCACAGACAGAGAGTGTCAGGTTATTGATATGCAGAGTTCGAAAGTCGTGAGAGAATAATACGGAATTTGAATTTGGAATTTCTGTCTATAAATAAAATTCTGTCTATAAATATCAAACAACGGGATTCCACGGTGGAGGCTTCTGACATTCAAAGTAAGGAGCAAAGAAGAAGAACTTTCTCCATGAAATACAAAGAGAAAGTGAAATGTTAACACAAGTACTCCTAATACAGGTGAGTTCGAAATTTAGTAAGTGTATTAAAATGTCATTGTGAGGGGCGAATTGAATGAGACTGAACGGAAAGAAAGCAATTGGATCGTATAGAGAGAGTGTAGCAGACCTTGGGTGCAGTACGTTTTGGTTTGGCAAAACAATGTTTCCATGCGTGAAGACTGATTTTGTTGTATTATTTCATGGAAGATAAATTAGACGTCGAAAGGTATAAGGAAATTATTTACAAATGAAAGTAACCTGTAATTAATTACAAACATATAACAACAGCATTTTTGTACAGATACGAAAACAAGACATTTCATTTTTTGTAGTGCCTCTCCCAAAAGCAAAGCCTGTTACAGGTAACAGTTGCGATAAGTTTTCTACAAACAAGAAAATGCAAAAAACACTAAAGGAGAAAAAGTATCTACCATTAAAAATAGAAGACGCAAATACGCAGAACAGTAACGTCGACAGCTGTCGCATGGTGATGGTATCACTCCAGAAGCACACAGTGCAGGAAATCGAAGATTCAGGCAACATATATTGAAATATTTCTTAATGGCCGATAGTGAACACATTTCAGTTGAATTCACAAAAAGAAAACAAAGCTGTGGCTCTACCAGCGCTTAACCTGCGCCGATACGTAAACAGACTTACGCCAGGCATTTAATTTTTTTACTAGCGCAACAAAGCGTTCGTTGTCAAAAACTGCCTGACATATTTACTGTTTATGGATAAAACTACATATTCGCCTGTGCCAGAGAAATCCACAAAATCTCGTCCGGTCAATCGTTTCTGTGACGCGGAAAGCTTGCGGGGCAGAAAACGTCTCGCACGGCCTTCGGTGTTAAGTGTTGATCATGCGGAGGGTAACCGTGACACTGTGTTGCGCTCCGCGAGAAAGTTACCGAGAAGGCTTTGCTACTGGAACAGATTATCGTATGGAAGTGTACAGAAAGTTACCGAGAAGGCTTTGTAACTGCAGCAGATTATCGTATGGAAGTGTACAGAAAGTTACCGAGAAGGCTTTGTAACTGAAGCAGATTATCGTATGGAAGTGTACAGAAAGTTACCGAGAAGGCTTTGTAACTGCAGCAGATTATCGTATGGAAGTGTACAGAAAGTTACCGAGAAGGCTTTGTAACTGCAGCAGATTATCGTATGGAAGTGTACAGAAAGTTACCGAGAAGGCTTTGTAACTGCAGCAGATTATCGTATGGAAGTGTACAGACGGTTACAAAGGTTCTGAAACTTCATCAATACCGTGTGCATGTCATGGGCGAACTCAGGGGCTCTGATAGGGAACTGTGACTTTAGTGCTGCGGATGGTTAGACACATTTCACCATAAGCGTAACTTGGTTAACACTGGTGGGGGGGTCAAAACTGACCATGTGTGTTAGGAACTATACGTTACAAAGGAGTCAGATTTGAAAGAGGGGAAAATTGGTCCCATAGAATGCAAGTTTTCATTCTCTTTCTTGTGTCTGTTTCTTTAATTGTCATTATTGAATTCAGTAAACAAACGAACTGTTCCTAGGTTTTAAACCTAGGGGTGGGGGCATTTGCCTCCCCTTCCCACCCCAATTTGCACCTATGCATTTCACTGCAGATAATGTTTTCTTTCTTGACAGAGCTCGGTTGCAATCCAGTGGATATATTAGTAGCCGAATCAGCAGAATATGCAATGCGGAAATCCCCAAAATTTTCACGCAAGGCCATTACACCGTTTAGAATATTGTGTAGGTTGTATTGTCTTTGATGGAGAATAATTGGTCCGATTTTCTTCAGAAAGCGGTAGCAACATAACATCATCTAATTTCGTGTGTTTGTTAGGAGTGCACGAACACGACTTGTGGTTTCTACTAGCTCGGCCTACGACACACGCAGTAAATTTGGCAATACAAATTTTGCGCGAATCCTTCCGCGATCACATTATTTGTGGAAACGCTTGGCCCACTCGATCTGCGGTCTAATATCACTGACTGCTGTTTGGGGGATGGGCTTGAAAGAGAATGTGTACAGAGAATCCGCACACATTACAGGCACTGAGACACAATATACAGCTATGCCTTTCTGGCACGACTGAAACTTTTCACCGGCTTGCATCAGATACAAGAAAAACCTTGAATGCATGCATTGCTGAGCATGGTAGATATTTCCAACACAAAGTGTAGCATTGTATTTCTGTTCCGATTTTCAAGTACTTCTTGTGCACACAGAGCATATTTAAAAATTCATTGCCTAACTTTTCGAACATCTGTATGTCAGGCATTTTGTACGTGATGTTTAAGGACTCGTGATTTTAACAAGTACAACAAGAATGCAACCATACCACCACCACCACCACCAACAACAACAACAACAACAACAACAACAACAACAACTTTATTTTTGTTGGTTTACCACTGTGACAAATATGTGTGTACAGGAGAAGATACTTGCCCATGAAACCATGCACTGTAGTGAGCAGTAGTCCTGACCATAAAAAGTGGTTGATTCATATCTTAGGTTAAACAAATTAGGAATTATTTTCTGTGATAATATTAATTTTGAGGACAAATTTAAGTGTTAACTGTTCGGTACCGTTTACTGAGTGGAAGAAATAAACAGTTCAAATATCTCGCTATGCAAAGCGGGTGTCATCCCTTTCCCTCTTAAACATTCTTAACCACAGCACACCTTTCCAGTAGATAAAATGCCGCTCACATCCCCACCGTATTACCCACTGCGAGATCTGTATGTGTGTATCGGGCAGCAGCTTCTGCCTTGCTTACTCATTCCGAAGACTGCTACTGAGTTCTGTGCCGACACGTTCGAATAAGTTTAGCACACGGCACGGTTGGTACCCGAAGGTGGGAACCACTGCGCGTGTCGGAACCTTGTCTAGCGCGTTCTCGGATTAAAGGAAATAAAATGGCGTGACATAGACCTATTATGAAGCTACGTCTTAATTGCTTTTAAGTACTAGCCGTTTATATCATGTTTCACATTCAAAGAACAGAGTCAGCCTTGAGAAACTAACAGCTCTTCATCTAGACAAGAAAGGTCCCACATTTTACGGAACAGGATGTTTGTTATTGTGCGCACATCAAAAGAATCCGCCACTGGTCCCTACTGTGAGCCAGACGACTAGTCCGCGACCTCTTGTACTATTTCTTCAAACTCAGTCTCAATATATACAAACATTTACACCTAGGCCCTCCAAGCGGTCCGTTTTGCTTCGTGTTTTGCCGTCAAAACCCTGTGTGCAGTGGCGTAGCTAAGATTTTGGCGCCGGTAACAGAAATGAAGAATTTAAAATATTATATTTATTTAATTCAATTCTGTTTGGCTGTACGGTTAGAAATGTGACCGCAAAACTCAATTATTATCATTTAACATATTGATTTTTCACTCATTTTCCAGCCCCTTGGACTGTGCCGCCAGGAGCGGCCGCAACTCTCGCCCCACCCAAAACCACGCCCCTGCCTCTGTGCATTATGTTCTTTCCCATGGGTCCCATAAGCCCTGTTCATCTTATCCTCATTCGTTTGATCATTCTAATGACGCTTGGTGAGGAGTACAAATCACGAGCTGCTCACTATGCGAATTTACCCAGCCTCGTGTTATTTCATCCCTGTTACGTCCAATTACCTTCTTCAGCACTGTGTTTTCAAATACCACCAGGCCACGTTTCACCCTCCGTATGACAGCCTACATTCACCATCATATAAACTGACAGGCAAACTTGTGATTTTTTAAGATTTTAACCTTCGCATTTTCAGACAAGAGGTGGGAATATTAAAGATTCTGAAGCAAACCGTAGCGAGCGTTCCTCGGAATTATTTTGGCAATTATTCCTTCATGAATATATTTTGATGTCTTGGCGACGTTCCCACATGTCTAAAGTTTTGCCACATCTTGATAGAACTTACTGGCTCTCGTTACGGTGTTGTTTTGTCCTGCATCCTGTTGACATGAGGCCTTGTTGTTCTGATAAGAAGTAATTCTGAAGACACGTGTAGGGAAGGTCGTGAGTTTGTTACAGAAAATATCGTGCTTTTAGTATTTGCTGTGATGCTAACAATGATTGTAGCGGGCGATAAGGAAGGCAATAAATAATGCACATGAAGGAGTGCTGTTACTTACAGTTCTTTGCTGCAGTTGGGTGGACACTCCATTCTGTGTCCTTCACGCAGAAACTCGAATAGTTCGCCTGTGGGGATGTCTGGGTATGGGCTACCCCCAAAAGTGACAATTTCCCATACCAATATTCCAAATGACCATCTGCAGGGAACAGATATCAATAATGTTGGCAATTAGTATAGTGATTTTTTTGCATAAAATATTTTAATACGTGAAGCAGCGTTTTAGGCTACATGAAATGACTTTCGTGTCAAAGAGGTTAATAAGTTCTTGCATTCCTCTTTTCTGATTTTACAGAATGTGCCACAGTATACACTGTTCGGAATTTTCAGTTACATTTTCCTCCTTATTGAACGGTTTCATAGGATCAGTTAAACCCTATGCATTCCTACTCGGAAGATACAAACCTTCCGCGTGTGTACTGCACACCAATTTGCCCGTTACAGCTTACGTTAAGGTAATGTCTGTCCTGGTCAAATTTTCGGCTAAACATCTCTATCTGCCTGGTGTAAAACTGAAAATCAATAGTTACAAAGCTCTGATGGAAATTCCTTTCTTTAAAGGGGCCGATGATTTTTCATTGTCTTTAAAAGGCTTACAAGTGACTGCTGTACCAAGTCAAATCTCTTCCAGTTCCCAATTAAGTTTCTATCGTCTGAATTCATTGTGATACGTCCCTCGTCCATTCTTATGTATGCCAAATGCCTTCCATGTTTCCCCTCCACTAACATATTATTGCACATGTCATTTCTACGTTACGTACGTACATTACACAACACTTTCATTTCATCTTGTTATTCTTACTGTAATCAGTCTGTAAATGTGGAGGGTACATAATGTCCACAAGTAGTATCTGCCAATATCGCCCCAATTTTTTGAATTCTGTACAGGGAACACGTCCTTAATTAATAAAACTTTAAACCGTTAATTTGTGTGAACGCACCAGTTAAACTTTTCCACTTATTTGACCGAATGTAAGGCATGTCCACTATCGCTGATACGATTACGAATCTTGTTTCGTTTTCTTGTTCTAGGACCGTTTCACGTGTAAAATAGTTCTGTTCTCTTTGTGTGTATATTCGATAGCAAGTTTTGACAGTACGTACATTCCCACGAAGAATGCGAACGTTGAAGATTAAAGGAAGCAAACTGTGACTTTGAAATCTCTTGAATTAACAAGGTGCTTCATTTGAAGTGAAATGTGCAAAGTATTAATGTCGTGTGCAATAATACTGTGTTAGTACCGGGCAATTAGTTCAAATCCCCACAATCGGTAATCACTTCCCCTCAGATCCGTTTGACCTATGTTCCGGTGTTTATGTCGGAGAGGTTAGGATGTCTGAGTCATTTGAAGTCGCTGGAACATCGCGTGTTAGTGTATGATGTATGCACGAAATACAGATTCTGCAAGGTGTGTCATAAATTCAGGCTAACGTTTCCTGATGCACCTTTTCCAAACAGGGCAACTATTTGTAATAAGATGAAAAGGTTTGGAGCAGCAGATTCTACTCTGGACAGTAACAGAAGCCCCATAAGACTCGTGCTAACGGGAGAGAAACTGTACAAAACTGGTGGTAGATGGGAGACATCTCAAGGCAGCTCAGTGATTTGGCTTATGCAGAACATGGTCATGTCTGCGTTATCAGCGCGAAATGTAGAATAACGGCTGCTTTGCATTCACATGAGACAGATGTGGCTCACAAACTGTGCGACACGGATAGTGAAGTGGATTAAAAATTGTGCAATGTTATCTTCGTTGGGTGCACGCTACAGAAAAAAAGCGCACACTTGTTCTCTTTAGCGACGAAGCTTCGTTGCTTCTCAGAAGGAAGTCTCACAATGATAAATATCGATCTGCATAAAATTCTATGCTAATCCACGGGGTGCCTTACACGATGTCAAGTTTAGCCTGCAGTGTGCTATGAGTGCAACTGAGATTACTGATTTCATCCCTTCCTATTCCAAGAGACAGTAAGTTCCGGCCGGTTTGTTACTACATTCTGACACCATTCTTTAATCTTTACGGATGACCAGGAAACGAATGCCTGTCTTCAACGGGACAGTGCAAGGGCTCACACTGCAGACAGACCTGTGCGTTGTTTGGAGAATGTGTACGACAAGCCGCTAAACAATATTCACTTTCTTAAGTACTGCTATTCTTAATCTTGCGCACAAATTACTTAATCACGATTTGTCCGACTGGCCTTTACGTTCTGCTTCTTGTATAACATTCTAGTATTATTTCTTACTTAACATTTAGTATTTACACATCTGACTGAAAGGTACTCACACGTCACTTTTCGTCGTATACTCATGATTCCAGAGTGACTCAGGGGCCATCCACTTTACAGGCAGTTGCTCAGATCCTTTCTTGTAATAGGCATCGCTCTCGTAGACGTCACGACTCATTCCGAAGTCGGAAATCTTGACAGATCTGTCGTCACATACCAGAACATTTCTTGCTGCCAGGTCCCGGTGCACCACGTGGTTGTTTGCCAGATACTCCTAGGGATATAAGAACAGTTGTGCGCTGGAAGGGGTTACTGTATGTTAACTATTCTAAACGAAAATCGAATCTATATTTTTCATTACTTTGTTATTTATTTCGCCTGCGTTAAGGGCTCTATTATTTTGTGATATGACGCGCTATCACAGAGCAATCAGCCCTGTAGACGCTTGAATATGAAGGCACTAACTTCCCTCAAACGGTCAGGAGCTGACTACCCAGTGGCGTGGAGTCATATACCGGAAGAACAGAGTCCTCAATCACACCGCCGGGAGGACCGCGAGTCTCACAATGTTCTGCGTTGCCACATTATTTCAGGTATCATGTCACAGTGCCTAATTACCCATTTATTTCTTGACTTGTAGAACCTGTCAGTTGAACTACTTTAACTGCAGATCCTTTGTTTGATCATTACTCTCATTACCACAATAGCCGGTATCGGGGGGGGTGGTGGGGGTGGTGGTGGTGGTGGTGGTGGTGGTGGTGC
>BLKM01000322.1:493969-513040 GCA_013340265.1 Coptotermes formosanus | reverse complement strand
GGTGGTGGTGGTGGTGGTGGTGGTGGTGGTGGTGGTGGTGGTGGCGGCGGCGGTGGCGGTGATGGTGGTGGTGGTGGTGGTGGTGGTGGTGGTGGCGGTGGTGGTGGTGGTGGTGGTGGTGGTGGTGGTGGTGGTGGTAGTGTTGACTGTCCCCAGGCGTTTTCGTGTTTCTTACTCGTCTTTCTTACTGACTAAGCAAATCTTAAGTTTATATATTTACTTTCAATGCATGAATGAGTGTCTTTGTTCCAAATTACATAAAGACTGCGTCAGTCTGCACAAATAGACCCCGTTTTATAGACATTTAGTTACGCTCGTTCACAGTATGCACGTACAAATATTTAAATGCGGCACCAAGTTTAAATCGGGTTTTAGTAATATTACCTATGTTATGCACCCGATCACTGTCCTTCTGGTATAGTTAGCTTGGCATAATAGGGTTGCCCATCAAGGATGCAGCTTACACTCCTTCTCTTACGCATGAATTGCAGCCCATGAGCATAGATCTTTCTCCTCCAGGGAACATTTACAGGGGAGGGAAGGATACGACGCCAAGACGAGTTCGTGCCGAACGGCAATCGCCACTGAAATATACACTTTTATTTTATGTAACGATATATCATTAGTAGGCAGCACTAATTGTTATACTTAATTGCCATCTCTCTACTCCCATAAATTCACGTCTTTTCTCCTGCAAAACGAAAAGCCAACTTAGCGTTCCGGCACAGTATTCGACACCTACCTCCAAAGCAACTGCATTCAATGGTATCCCGGACAAAGGCCAATTAAATTTCTACTGCTTGTCCCAAATCTATTATTCTCAAATCCGTTCTCTCAAGTACCTAAACAAAATTACCATAGGTGTTTCCTCAGTGCAGGCCTCCGCCAATCCTCCCCGCCTTGTTAGAGTGACGAACTCCGCCAGACAAACAGGCACTTACCGTTAGCTCTGCCAGATGTTCCCACGAAAAGTTAAGAAAATTTACACTTATTTGAAAAAATCAAATTAACTAAAATCGAGAGACGCGTGCTGTACAACGACCCTATTCGCACGTCTCATCTGCATAAATAAATAAACAGGCCAAAATCTAGTTAGCCTGCTATCTCAGGAACACCTTTTCTTGGAATCGAACCAAGTACGGGCTGTCTCAGTTACACAGGATGAAACGACTGTTGCTTCCATTACAGTGTGTTTTATAATCGTTTCGTAATAAGTAGGAAGACGTGAAAGATGTGATTTCTCCATCAACAGACAGGTTGGTCTTTGAATTGTGCGCTTTTCCGCTAAAACACGATATTTAACCCTGAAACGTTATTATACATATCTAATGTCTCATGCCTTCGCATTTACTAAATATCTTAAAAAATGTTATATATCAAACGTTCTTACTGAAAAGAGGATGCCTGTGTTACCCGCCTCTGGAGAATATCATACAAAGTCAGACATTACTAAGCACTCTGTGATTAATGACTTTTATGCACATTGTGGTAGTCACGCAAACGGCTTTGTTTCAAGTACAGGGAGGCTAGACCTACGTTACGTAAGTAGGGGCGTGCTAACATTACAAATAACTAATACTGTCCCCAAGGAAGTTTCTGTGTGTGCTAGTGTAACGTTATGTTGCCTGGCTCTCTCAGCAGTGAAGGTTAAAAGTGTGTCTTGGGTGGCAGGTGGATCAAAGGGGGTGAAGCGACACTGAGTTCTGAGATGTGCCTTAGTCATACGCAAATGCGTGATGACACACGGAGATATAAAACAGAAATTTGACACATCTGCAATTATTAAAAAATTGATGAAACCTACATAAACATGTCAGTTACTTATTAATAAGTTTGCCCATCCCAGTGGCTGCGCGGTCTAAGACGTAGGTCTGCGACCGAGCGCCCTCCAGGATCGTGGGTTCGAATCCCACCAGGGGGCATGGATGTTTGTCTCTAGTGAGTGTTTGTGTTGTCAGGTAGAGGTCTCAGCGACGGGCCGATCCTTCGTCCAGAGGAGTCCTACCGAGAGTGGTGTGTGTTTGAGTGTCATCAAGTGCAAATAAAAACCCTCTGCACCTGCTGTGAACAAGTAGGTTGAAGAGGGAAGTACTATGAACGAACGAACGAACGAACGAACAAACGAACAAAGAAACAAACGAAAAATTATTGAGTTTATTACCAACAAACTGCACAACAAATTGCACTTATCCACATATAGGAGACTACTCCAACATCTTGCGGCTATTTCTTGTAGCCATCTTCAAGGAGTACCGATATACAAAGCGTGGAGCTATATATCCTTTGTATACAAGTAGTGCCTGAAGATATCTACAAGTAATAGTCGAAATATGTTGAAGTTTTCTCCTGCAGGTGGATAAGTGCAATTTGTTGGTAATAAAACTTATCTATGTCTACTGCACGGAAGATGCATACTTTCAGCATTAGTTATGTCTTTATAACCGACATGACACACGCACACTAATTTAGATATACTGTTTAGCATCTTTCCACATTTTATGAGTAAATGTGGGTTTGTGGTGTCATGTCTGCCTGCCTACCCACCTGATTGCTTTTAGACCAATGGACAGAATTTCGTGGAACCCAGTATGTGCAGGATGGCAGTATCAGACACTCAACTACTTAATCCGATGCCTTCCGTAATAACGACCGTGCTGCTTTCCTGGACGGGAGCGACATTAACACAACTTAGCTTAACTGAGGTAATGAGACTTAGCGTTGCAATGGATCGCACAAGAATATTTAACTTTAGTTAACGTAAAATTTTGTAGAACAAGGCGCCTACACCATATCTAGGTCTAAATTTAAGTTTCGGTCTAATGGCGAAATTAGAGGACAATTGTAGGTGAACTACTGTATATTTAGATGAGTGGAATCAAGCATAAATTCTGTGTGAAATTTTCTCACAAGCTAACAATTAGAAAGGCGGTTGCGGCGCGAAATATGCATGTTTTATTTATGCGACAAGCATAACGTCCTGGGACTCTGAGTATAGAATCAAGCTTCGGAATGAAGGTAAAAATTATAATTTTCGTCCAGTCTTTCTAACTAATTTAAAGCATTATGCTTTATCAGACACATTTCTTCTAAACGCATTACATTCTGAATTCCTTCTACCTCCGACGTGAAGCACTATATAATTATAAATCTCTTAGTGATCATTTTGCTTTTCTCTCGGAAAGAATTTAAAAGATATGTTCATCTGGTGGGATAATTTTATTTCCTCTTAATGCGTTCTTAAATATCACTGAATTTCAGAGTAAGGGGGCCCGTTTTATTTTAAATTGTTTACAGTCCTTTCTTATTGGCACTCTGATGAAGATATGTCTTGAAAGAGAAGAGATATTTTATAGGGAAGTTAGAAAGTACCAATAGAGTGCACACATCGATTTGCCCTTAAATATTACTCGTGTTCAATCTGTACAGCACTAAGTCACTGTGATAGGGTCGGTCAGTTATTGCGAACTGTCTCTTTATCTTTTTAATAGAAACACGAATATTTTCGGAAGCACGATAAATTTCTGAAAAAGAAGCCAATAGAAACCCTCGCAATTATGGATCTTAATAGCCCTAAATACCAATTTGGAATAAATTTTAACGTAACAATTATTGTCCTTGTATTTTACAGTAAATTGAGGAAGCTGGGGTTTTAATGCTAATGAAAGATGAACAGGCTCCAGACGTGTGAGTGATTAAGTTTTGTGTTAGCAGGCTGCTGTGTTTGTACATCTGGTGTGTGTGGTCAGGGGGTACCGACTCAATTTCGAAATTCTAAAATCACCTCATTTCCATTAAGGAAATTTAAGTCCTTCTGGAATTAAAAAATTCAAAATTTCTGGAATGTGACGCCCTGCCGATTGGTGAACAGTTTTCTTGAAGTGCTTGTTCCCGAAGATAGAAACATTAGGACGTTTCGAAACGTCCGTAAGTGTTTACCAATCTACAGGTTGTGACATCCCAGAAGACTGAAATTTCAGAAAGGCCGCTGTGAGAAAATCAGAGCTCGCAGTGTCCCAGAACTTTTAAATCTGGCATCCGAAAATCATTCATGATTTCAATAATTTCTTCCTTCTATTTGTTACTCTCTGTATTTCCCTGCAGTAAGCACTTAAGTGGAAATATGTACTATTATATATTTTAAATATAGTGACATTCCTATATTTCAAATAACAATCCATTGCATGAAAAGTGTGCACAAATTAAGATCTACAGTGATATGATTAAGTGAAAGAAGAGAACGGGTTAAATGAACGGTCTGCAGGGGAAATCGTAACAAGCGGGATCTCGGTAAAGAACAGTGTTGGCCGTCTGAACACAAATATTCAAAGTCTTTGTCACTTCGCAGCCGGCTTGTAGTGCTGCGGCATCCTGTTAAACCGGACAGGGGAATTGCTTTTAACTAGATTTCTGTTCTTAGCTGTTTCAGATAAGTGGATGGGTGTGCTACAGGAAACTGAAAATTGAGAACAGTAACTGTGATAGCTTAAACTCAGAAAGCCGTAAGTCTGTATCTGTACGACATTGCACAGCGTTTGTCTTATTGTATGTTTAGTGTACGGTATAACAAAACAACATTGGGGACTGATGCAGTCTGAATTCTGTTGAGCAGAAATTGTGTTATATGTGTAATACTTGGTATTTTGTAAGCATAATGTAATGTGCAAGAAATGCATTACTGTAAACATTATGTAAAATCTGGAGTTTTTGAAAATTCTTACGCTCTTCATGTGAGTTTCAAGGGGCAGCATTTGGCCATTTCTGCTGTAGCATAATATACATTCGTGCTGAATTTTTGTGTCCGAATAATTTTGAGGCCAATTGTCGAGTCTTATTGTTGGTGGAAAAGAACGTTCTGCCATAAAATTGAGCAGGGGACAGTTAGTTTCTTTGTAGGCTGCCTGTAATGTGCCTAAAAGTTTTGGCTTGAGGGAGTAGGTTTCTTAAAGGCAAATTAATTCCATATCCAGTGTCTTTAGGAGGAAGAAACTGAAATGAAATTGAAGCTCGGTTTATCATTCAGTAGCCAGTTTGCTTCTTAAGCACAAATCATTTTGTAATCAAATGAAACCCTAAACGAGAGAGAATAGTGATGTTTGAACTCGTTGTTTAAAGGAGGGAAGCGGGATGATACAGTGAGGGCAGGTGACAAACACTGGAAATTTCAGAGAAAAAATTAACCCTTCTTGCCGTATAAATATTAAAATACCAGCCTGGCAGTTCAGCTTCTATAGAGCTGCCGGCCACAAATCTCACATCGGGCTGTTGCCTTTTACTTGTATTCTGTAGAATTGCTTGCACTGTCGTTACATTTCTTTCCTAATAAAGGATAGAGGCCTAGATCGGTAGGGCAATATATTATTACCAGAACAAACTGTCCTGTTCCACATTTCCTGTTAAATGCATTCCAAATTTACATAATCTACTGAGTTTTAGAAGGCCTTATCCTACGGTTAGTATTTTTGGGGACTCGCGCCTCCCCCCCCCCTTCCTTCTGTCTGCCGTCAGTACGTGAGAATACTGGTTATTGTGCTTAGACATTAAGAATGCGGTGCATGTGTCGTCAGGGAATGTTCATCCTCAAGCCAGCACAATATACACCCACCTTTGTAACTGCATTTAGCCTACTTACCATGCCCTTTGCACTTTGCCTCGCGAAAGACAGCAGATCTGCAGGCGAGAGCTGCTCCGTCTGTTGTTGTGAAATTTCATCAACGCCTGAAAGCAATAAAGACACAGATACAGGCTATACACAGTTAACATTGAAATCAATAGTATAATCAGCCAGTCATTGAAGAAAATAAGCGTGCTTGGGTAGGTTAAATTAACGCTATCAGTATATAGGGCTAGACAGGCCCTTAAACCTCCAGGAGGTTGAGGCTGCTGCGATTTCTAGACAATCGCCATATCAAGATGGTAAGGTTGTCAGCTTTACGTACCGGCCACCTTTACCTTTATAAGACAGCGCCACATTAAGGACGACGACGATATATATATGCACAACTCAAGCATGTGTCTTTCTTTTGAGGTTCATTTTTTACATTCAGTAATTAAATGGTACGTTCCAAACGCAAATCTTTGACATTAAAGTGCTTGGTGAACAGTCCATCGATTGTTGAAATTGTGAGTTTTCTTCGGCGTGTAGCCACATTGCTGGGAGCAGAATTTTATACGTCGTTCTGGGTTTTTTAAGTTACAAGGATTGCGTTTTGTGTTGTATCCTTCCTTGCGTCGACAACACTTAAACATGAACTGGAATTTATAAATTTACCACGCTGAATATGTTAGCACAACGACGTCTTCTGTGAATTGTGCTAACCTCGTCCAGATTGCCAGCAATTCGGGCGGTATTTTTGGCTTTTTTCTTCGTAGGCTATCCTAGGCGAATGTCAGGATATATCGAAATAAGTCATTATCGCTTTCTCTTCCATCCTTTCCAGTTCATACACAGTTATCATCTCATTTTCTTTTCCGATGTTAAATACGCTCTGAAGAAATACACCATGTCTGACCTGCGAAATAAGGAAGTTTGAAGAAGAGCCACAGGCCTGCTTCAGTAAATAAGAGAAAAGACAGTAAAATGTCACAAGTTGGCAGCCGCTGTTTAAATTGGTGCCCACGTGCAGAAGCTTCAGGACCCTGACCGATCCGACGTCCTTGATGACGCCTGTAGACCCACTCACATACAGTGAGACTGAAGAATGCGGGCACACAATTGTGCAATAACAAATTTCGATGTTTTGTGTTCAACGAAAAATCCAGCAGCAATTGAGGTAAATGAGAGGTTTAAAGTCAGCACAATGTATTCATGAATGCTGCACACGTCTGGTAGATGAATCGATTCTTCTTGGACTTCGCGGTCTCTCAACATGTAGGCAGCAAATTCCTACGGAACATTGAATACTTCCTAATCGCCACTATTCCTGCCATCGAATGCTTGAACCTTAATTGGGTCACAAACAGACAGAGAAATCTATAGTAAATTTTGCTAGCAAGACCCAAGGACCAATGTGAATATCATCTGTGTATCCTGCCGCAAGTTTACGGAAAATCACTGCCGGTTACGTCCAGGTCTTATCGTATGTAGACTGTACACCGCCCACGTACGTGGTATGTCTATTGCAGAAACGCGTAACGCCATCCCCTGTGAAGCTGCACTCTTCTGTCACAAGAAGTCTTATTAGCACAGAGGAAGCCTCCGTACGCTGAAAAACGGTGGAAGCGGCAGAACAGAATTCGGACATACGGGCCTGCACTATATGCCAGATGGTGGAGGTGTCTGAACTCTTTGTCTTCTTATGTGGTGTGCAAATATCTGTTGCTCACATAATGTTCAGTACTGAAGAGTGTGGTACCTTTTTATTGCTTAAATTGAGGTCGTATCTTAAGATGTCCAAGCGTCTTTCGTACACAAATGGCGTACCTACACTTTGTGGGTGACCAAATTCAACCATTGTTCGAAAGAAAATTTCATCGTTAAATAATCTGCTGATCACCAAAAGGGAAATTCTGCGACATAGCATACATTTCACCTTATTGCCTCACTACCGGAGCGGAATTCTCTTACACTCACCTAGGTCAAAGTTCAAGTACGCGTGTTCATCAAACTCGTGCCATTCCTGAACCTACTGAGACACTCCGGATTGTGGCGCATTTACCCGTTTACTTACGATAAAATGAATAGTTTTAAACATCACACTGACTTAACTGGTCTTGCAGCATCATGTGTTCTTGAAACTTTACGTATTATAGCTGTTCACAGAAGAATTTCAGTATCTGCGTGTACTGAAAATTTTGGTTCACATTTATGTCATGGGGTTTCTCTGTTATGTTACACATAAAGTCGAAGAGAGTGTTCATTTTGTTAAACTGCTATTTGACATTTTTTCGGTAGGAAGTGAAACGTATGAAGGTCTGTAGTGGCACAATGGTTGTACTAAAATATTTCATTAGAATTCCTTTCATTGCGAAGTAACCAAGTACGAAGACACGTACGGACGGACAAACGGACATGGTAGATCAGTCTGTCTTTGCCTGTAAAATAAAGAATAAGCTAGAAGTGTTAACGGCTGTCTGCAACAAGGGTCTGTGCTATCGAGACCCATCTGTAAAATGTTGATGTGAACGTTTAATGAAATTGCTCGAGTGTCAGTTCTGTCCGACACCACTCACCATCCGTGACCTCACACATCCGGTTCTGCACCACTGCGGGATGCTGGTTATCAGCTGCGCCGTCACCTGCAGTAAGAAGGCAAATGTTTAATTCTGCTTTTCTGATAGGGTGACTTGAATGCAAGATCAGTTTTAAGTTTTCAGATTAAGATATTCATGTATTTTTTATTTCCTTGTAACTTGCTACGTTCCCAGCCCCTATATTTGGTGGAAAGTGCAAGTTATGAAGTTCCTGTCTGCATAATTTTCTCCGTTTTCATGTTACTTTTCCCGTTCTTTCCACATACTGTCTTTAGCACTTTGTTTCCGCGTGTCATGAAAGATTCCGTAACTAAAATTATGAGAACTTCAAAGGAAGAGAATTATCTTTTGTGAAAATTTGTACTTCGAACGGAAAAATATATAGCCAAATGTGCAAACATCTGGGCTCCAATCCTGTACGCTGAAGGATATGTGATGTATTTCTGCACGTCAGCTTGTTGCACAACATCGAATATGAAGTGCGTTCCGTTTTCAGTACGCCATACTGTCGAGATGTAACGCATAAATGTCGACTTTATTACGGACCGACCGAGAAACAAAGAAGTTTGTGTGCCAACCGTGATACCTGTGTATTTATAACTATAAAATATATTTTAATAAAGAGCATTGTAAAATGCACCTATACACCTTGCCATGGTTTACGTAATAATGGTACATATTTTGTCTCATAGGGGATGAAACTAAAGGGATGAATGGACACCGGAAACCCTCAGGGGTTGCAGTACTTATCAGTCTTATGTCAGTCACCGTGTGTGTGTCCGCGTGTGGTTGGGTGCAGTGGAGACAGAAGCAGTGCAGGTGGCCGTCAAATGACGAAACATTAGTGAGGGTTTCTGATGAACTGGTTGCATTTGAAGGAAGGTTTTAAAAATTAAAGTGTTTGTTATTTTTGCATTATAAATAAGCGGAAATATTTATAAAAATTATTTTAATATTTCAATGATATTAACAAACTTCATTTGATTCTTGTGCCTAGTAGAGGCTACGTAACTTTTCAGACGTGTAAGTAGCTTTTTATTTAATAAGCAGGTCAATTTATTTAGAGTGTTTAATTTGTAATCAAATAGCAGAATTAAGGTCTCGTTATTTTCCACAAAATATGTGTGGCGTGTAGAAAGATGTTCCAAATATGAGAGCGAATTAAGCTCGACACGTGACCAATTCTTGATTCACATTTCATGTTTAGAACTTCGCCTGTAGCAGTTCATTCTCAAGCCTTAAATTTATGTTTTTCCTAAGACAGTTAATTTATTATTTACGAATTATTCCCGAAATATCTAGAAATATCTATAATATTATGTAAGATTAGGCCAACCTACTTTTAGTATGAAATGGATTTCTTCGAAAGCTAAAAGCTAGGGCAACCACATAGGGTTCCGGTTGTGATTCCCACTTTAACAATACCCAAAGTAAGGAGAACCAACTATGTACTAAACTAGTGAATTTGTCCTGAAATAGGAAAGGTCCATTTCGTCAAATGCCTCCAGAATGAAAGTGGATATGCGATGACTGCAAGAAGAGGCTCTGATCAAGAGACTTAACATAAGCCCTTTTGCCTTGAAAAATTATTATAAACGGGACACATGCACTACTGCAAAGCAATTTATGTTCAAAATTTGTTACTTTAAGAATTTTTTAATGAAAGTTCCAATACACTGCAGATGATAATATGAAGGCGTGTTGAGCACTGGTAGTCTTGCGTGGAAGGATGAATTATTTACAGTAGGTGTAATCAAGAAGTAATGTTAGATTGTGGGTTTTCACCACAGTTTATTAAATTATTTAAGTTTTGTAATTCTAAACCCATGCGATGCGTACTTCATAAAAGGATTGTAGGACACTGTGTGGTGTTAACAGCCACGAGACAGGAATTTATTTCGCCGCGCTCAGTGAAAGTAAGTTCCCAAATATTCCCCCATATCGCTTGCTTATTTAACATCTACTCTGAAGCAGCCTGCTAGCCAAGCATGCTAGGTAACACTTGCTGCCATATTGCCGTTATACTGCCCTCAGTGGGGGCCTTCAGCACAGGGAAATTGCGGTCGGTGCTTTTGGAAGGATTTGCAGAAGTTTTGAATTATATTTCGCAACAGGCGTTAGTATATATACAGTAATTTCGCGACTTGTACCCTTTCTTCAGACATTATGTGATCAGTGTAAGTGAAATAATTTGGACACGTTGTATGGTTTGACCAAGCCCTATAAATAATTTAGTTTAGACAACGTGAAGAGTAAAGCCTTTTGGGATTCCTAAACGTATATACGAATATAATATTAAAGTGGGTGTTATATATAAACAGACTGTGGACGCTTACGGGACTTACTTGGCTACGGATAAATCCAGCCATAAGAGTCTGTGAACACGGCAATAAAGTTATTTTTAGTTTTATTTCTAGTAGACTTCGATTTCTTTGACCAGCTGAAAGACAATCATTTGTAAATACAAATATTACCCTGCGCTTCAACATTACAACGAAATAATTTCTGGTGGAACCAAATATTCTACAGCACGCAGGCCTTAAGTTAACACATTGAAGTCCAACTAACATGGTCACTGGGTCTTTTTCGGCCGCGTTAAGCAGTTATATTCGCTGCATTCATCGGTGAAAGGGGGATATTAGGTCAGGTCACAAACACTGAAATTTAGAAACCGGAAACTCTGCGCTTTTGGAATTTATTGTAAAATCAGTAAAAGCAGCTTATGAACGTCGTTATACATGCACTATTATTGTTAGTTTTCTGTTTTTAAGCCTTCAAATTGCAGCATTTGTTTAGGCGTTAAGAACAAAACCGCTTATATATTTTTCCAAATCGCTTCCGCGGTTTCTTAGCCCGGAACTTCTTTTTGATGATATAAAATTTTATAAATTTAACAAGAAATACATCAACCTGTATTGGAAATGAAGAGGCAGTTGTGTTGGTATTGTGCAGTTCATGCGGAGAATCACACACAAAAACACACACTCATATTTGTATATTAACTGCTTTAGAATGTATCGTGTGTTTTGTAAAAATTTGTAATTTAGTGATTGATTGTTTGGGTATTTTATTGACTTATTGGTAGAGGGATCGTAAGGTGGACTAATGACCTACTGGGCATTATTTGTGTGTGGTGCAAGTGAGATGTGTCTTCAATTACAAAGAAAGCATGGCCGGCCTAAAATTTATACTTTCACATGTATTGCACGAAACAAACAAGTGCCACACGCACCGTTACAAATTCAAAATACATGTCTCTTTAGAAAGGTGCTGCAGAAACTAATGAAGGCCTGTTGATGAACAAAGTCACAAGTGCGGTGCCCCTGTAAATTTCACACTACTACATTTTAGCACAATTATCTCTTTTTCTGAAGAATAAATAATATTAATTTAGGACTTGTAATAATATTGATAGACAAATGTATTAATTATAAGGGCAGAGTTCTTCTGGAGAAGCCAGTTATCGCTCAGCCACTCGAGAAAATAATCTGCGTTTAGGAATCCAAAAGTAGTAAAAGTGGTAGATTAGTCTTCCGTTTGTTACACTGTATCCACTGTTAAATAGTTACCGGTCACATAGTGGGAACCTCAAATACCGTGTCTGTTACCGCATACATAGAAACCCACAAGAAGTAATGATTTAGTGAAAAAATCTACATAAAGGAACTGTATGTACTTTTCGACTATCTCTCTTGCCCAGCATTCTTATCAGTGGAGCTGCTTTTTCTTTACGACCTGAGCCGTACACCAGTTTTATTTGATGCAACTGTAGCAGTCCGAGAAGCCACCTGCCTGAAGCATGAAAAATAAAATGATTCTGTCAAGGTGTTAGACACGTTATGACACAGCCGCCATTTATATACAGTTCCTTCCATACGTGAGGCCGTGTCCGGAAAAACTATAGCCTACTCTGCTTTAAAAGTAAAAATGATATGAGACAGTTTGTCATATATGATTATGTGCAAATATTACAGATATTTTCACCGTCTTAAGTAAATCACATCATATCAAACAGATCTTTTGACAGCACGCCTCCTTAAACACATACTAGAATGAACCTCTGCTACCGAAATATACAATTACCACTTAGCATAAATATATTTCATTTTCGTAAAATATATGAGAAATTTAAAGTTGTACAACTTCCGTGCGGTTGTTTATTACATAGGTTTATTAATCATCCAACTACAGCACAATTATTTTTCAGTCTCAAGCATTGTGTGCTAAAATCAGTGTTAGTGTATTAAAATATTAAAACTTTTGTTCTAAAAATTGTTGATTGTGAACAGCGATTAAAATCACTTTGCAAACATCTAGGTCCTTCTTGTTTCCAAACATGTGGGAAGAACCCCTGCCTGTAACCACGGTGTGCGGTACACAAGTGCCAAATGTGAACTCAGTACTCTGTACTGAGAACAGAGCTGGCACCTGTGTAATCATGTGCGGTATTTCTTTGGATTCTTTAGCACGTTTTGAAGAAACTTTGAACCAAAGATCAGCAGGCTGTATGTGGGTCGCCTTTCATTGTTGTGGAATTGAAAGTAATTACAGTTCCACATCCTTCTGGAAATAATATAAATCCATATAATATGTAGATTATTGCAATGTGTTCAACAAGCTGGCTAACAGAAAGCATGTTGTCAAATGTTTAAAGTGCACATGGCTTCAGTTAAAAACGATGTGTTGATCTTCAGAATTATTATTAGCTATATACAGGCATGTTAGGAAATGAATTTATTCCCAAAGATATACAGAAATTAAGGAATTAAAAAATCACAACACTTTCTCTCATATTTTAATATCTGAAGTAGGGTGGGCCGGAATGTAAGTTTCCTCTGTCACTTATTCAAAAGGGTTGGCTCTTTCCTTGTTACAAAACAGTACACTCGTTCATTACTGTGCAATGTGTTCTACCAAGGAGCGCGCAAAAAGACAAAACTTCTTGAAAATATAATTTGCTGTCATGAAACAGCCTTTTTTAAAAACTGTACAGAACTCTGATAACAACGGTTCAGTTGTTAGGCTGCAATATTTGGTTTTCTAGGTCCCTATTGAAACAAATTAGTTTCGTATGTTAGAAAATACGAACCTGTGAATGTGCAAAATCAACTTCAGTGGCAAACACTCTTCGGGTCTCATTTCTTATCTCTGCCAGAGTAGATCTCGCCTGCACAGGCAGCTTCAATTTGTGGTCGTGTTTTAAATTAGCTTTCTTATTCTCTGCCACAATAAAGTTTACAGCACCGTCTCTAGTGACGATGGCAGCACAATTAACTCTCTTACAACAACATAATTAGACGCACAAGTGTGACGTATTTCCGAATGTTTCTTTCGTTGTTGTAATAATGGGAGATGCCGCAAATATATTATGCCTGTCAGACACCATAAAATTAATATTTTATGACTAATTTAAACATATTAAGTAATTGTTCCTACGAATATGACTGGACAGTAAATATCATTTCAGTTTCACCCTAAGAGTACTTTTTATTCCAAAAGTATACGAATTATATTCATGCATCCTTCTACATAACTTAGGGTTACCACACGTCCGAGGTTTCCCGGACATGTCCTTTTTTCAGGCTTCAGAATTGTGTCCTGGGGGCATTTTTATTTGTACAAACCTGTCCGTGTTTTTCGCCTTTGTCAACAGTCACACTCAGTTTTTCGGTAGTCGTTAAGTACGTTACAGTTTGTAGTTCTCGCAGGCAATATTTCAAGCTCAAAACTTATTCTTAGACAATTTCGGTCGTTCCGGACGCATGCTCGCACAACCCGGTTCCAGGATTTCATTCTGAACTGTGTGCAGTGCAGTGCACCGTATGCTGTGCGCTGTGTGGTTCGTGAGTCGCTTTAATCGCGTTCTTACAATGGGGAAAAGAAAGTATAATTTCGTGGAAGAACAAAAGGCAAGTACGGTATTCGTGTTTCCGAAAGGGTTGCGAAAGTGTGAAGCCGAATGCCCGGTGTGTAAAACAGGAACTTATGTGTCTGTGGCGGACAAGGGTGTTCTTGACATTCGAGCCCACGTGGAATCTTCTTTTTCGACTACAATTGTGAAACCCCCTTTGCCGCTCATATATCTTGTTTTTTTATGGTTGATAAGTGGGAAATGTTCTCTTTTCCTGTGTTGGATATATGGTAACCCTAACGTAACTGGATATACTGTATAATGAAGGCCGTGTGTGTGCAAGCCAAAGGAAACTGACACCCATATGCAATGTAATAATGCATAAAACGATGGAAATAATGTTCATAAACCCATAGATAAGTGCTTGTCAACGGGTGGTGCGCATACTGCTGGCAGCAGGCAAAGGGTCGTCTGATGCTACGGGAAGTCATTTTGGAATTATAATTTTTTGATTATTCAATTTGAAAGCTGTTAACTACATTACTAAAATTGTTTTAATATATATACAAGAAAATAACAGAGTTTATAAAGCACAGAATGCGGCAGGGAAACCTGAATCTTTTCAAAAAGAAATAATGAATGACTTTTCACCTTATGGTTTAACAGTCGTATCACTGAAGAATTCAATATTCGGCGGTTTATGTTTTTTTAAATTACGTCTCTCAGATGTCTCCCACCATTTCTCAAACACTGCTCGAAGCTTCCTCTAAGTTTCTCCATCACCAGACGAGTTATCTGCCCCGGGACTGCTGCACTTTCTTCCTTTATTCTCTGCTTTAGTTCCTCGAAAGTTTTAGGCTTAGAGATGGAAAATGTACTTGTGAGATTCCCCCCATAAAAAGTAACCATAGGCGGCGAGATCATGTGAACGCACACGCCATTGAACATCACCGCCTCGAGGACAGTTGAGTTGTGGAAACATTTCATGAAGAATACCCACTGATGTCCCTGCTGTGTGGGCTGTTGCCCCAGCTTATTCGAAACACAGTGGAGAGAAATCGATTACGCTACAACGTAACTCTAGTTCACAGAAGTTGCATAACATTTCCACTTGGCGCTCGAATCTCACAGAACTTCTGCTCCTTCGTTTTCCTCAAAGAAGTAAGGGCAAGGACACCAACAAACGCGATCCCACAACAGACAGCCAGTTTATCGCTGTGGACAGGACGCTGATGGAGCTCTAGTGGATTTTCAGGTGTCCATTAGCGGTAATTCTGTTTGTTCACAGAAGCAGAGAAGCGGAAATGTTTTTCATGTGACACCTGATCTCTCCGCCTGTGATTAGGTTTTATAGGAGTACGTGAAAAATAAATTTTCATCTCTAAGCCTGGAACCTTCGAGTAACTATAGCAGAGAATAAAGCAAGAAACTGCAGCAATCCCAGAACAGGAGAGTCGTCGGGCGATGAAAATTCTTCGAGGAAGTTAGGAGCAGTGTTTGAGAAATAGTGGGAGACAACTGAGAGACTTACATTACACAGCATATACTGGCATGTATTGAGTACTTTAATGACAGTAAATGTTATATGATAAGGTGAAACGTTGTTGTGTCATTTCGCTTTGAAAACCTTCAGGTTTCTCTGCCGCATACTGCGTACAAAATACTAACTTATTTTTCACATATGAGTACAGATGTTCCTCTATCGTCTAATCGCGACTGCCAACGAAATAAACACGTCAAACAGCGGGCAAGACCTAAGGAACTGAGGGTCACAGTATATAATTGTTCATTTCGGCTGTTCAGTTTCATGTCGAGCGGAGGTCACTATATTACCCCACCGTCACAGACGCTTGCAGTTCCATTACCTGATGGTTCGAGGGGAGGCAGCAGGAAGGTAATAAGCAAATATTTTGGGAGAGGGAGGATCTCAAATCTGCTAAGCCGAAATTAAATTGACTTGTGGCAGTAGGAAGCAAGGGACAGTTTTACGAGTAATATTTGCCAAGAGATTTTACCACCAGTGGGGAACAATTACTAAGCCTGTGATCGGTTTGATGACTATTATTAGTACATACATTGCAGTTATAACAAAAGCACTCCTCAGCCATGAAGACTTTTTATTCGATTTCCTGTTTCATTATTTTAACATTTTCTTAGTGCGTCACATTGTGACACAATTAATGAAAACTGCACATTGAATGAAATTAGAAAGGCACAAAATGCGTGTTATTAAAATTGCATTTACTCTGTAGGATTAAATGTTTTCTCTTGTTACTGCTGCGTGAGAAGAAAAGGTCCAAAATTATTGATAGAGGCAGAAATTTCCATAACATTCCCAAAAAGAATCAAGATCCAGTAATGTCTACGATTTCAGGCAAAGCTTCTCTACATATTTACAACTTTTTATTTGTAATTTTGTCGGTAAATAGTCAAAAATTAAAATTGAATCTTAATTTTATTTGGAGTACAAATTGAGGTGTCAAACTGTTAAATGCGGGAGTACTTGCAGAATCATGTATGTGAATAAATTGTGTTTAAAATGAAATGCCTTCAGACGTGTTATAACACACGTCAGATGTAAGTTGGTTGATGTTTTAGACTTCTACGGTAATCAGATTTTGTAAGTGTCCAACTCGGCTAATACTAGTCTGAAAATATACTACATATACTGGTCTCTTCAAGTTGATATTTTAAAGCAGCAAAATAATAAAAAAATTTTCTGTGAGAAAAATAAAATATATGAACCCACTTGACAGACTGTCGCTAGAATCTCGCACATTAACGCCAGTACAGGGGTTTCACGCTTGATTGCACTGCGTATCGGCAACGCTTAGGCCCGATATACAATACAGGGACAGTCATGTTCCTGTCAAGATGCAGATAAATGTTGTTCACAGTGTTCAGAGAGGAAGGTGCACACTAGCAGTCACGTTCAAGTCACGAATGGATTCATTTAAATGGAGGCGAATTATAATTTCTGTGAGCGTTAGTGAATCGTGAGGGCATCACTACTGTGAATTGTGCCTGTGTGTTTAATACGTGGAAGAGGCTGTAACACTTGCCTGTATTTTCCATCCTTTGTAGATCAGAGTACTTCACCTGCTCGGTCAGTTTCTCCTTGTTGTTACCGTTGTAGGTCGCAGATGTTCCCACAGGAATTTTTGCCATTTTTTTACATTTCTGAAACGAAATATATGTTCATCAACGTCCGTTACTTAAACCGTCTTACTAAAATAAATTCCTCCTTACCTTAAATTTTTCCTGTATAATTGCGTATAATATTTTTGCCCATTTGTAAAATATATACCAATATTTTAACTTGAGAAAAAATTCAACCGTGACTTTAAATTTATTGCCCAGGCACGCAGCAAATACATTTGGATATATATATATATGCATGTCTACAGGTGTCTTTTCCACTTGTCTAATTTCGCAAAATGTTGCGAACTTAAGCAAGTATTCACTTTAAACTACAAAATAATTGAAAATTATGTAGTTTGAGATTTCTGGCACGATATTCCCTGCTGAAAATCTCACTGATTCATTTTCCGTTCTTTAGTCTACTCTCGCTGTTGGCAGTACACAGGCATAAGGAGTCAGGTGTGACAAGTAAAGTTGTCCCTTCACGCCATAAAGCCAAGTGTGGGGGTTCGTGTTATAGCTCCACTCATTCTTAACTTTGGCGTTATCTAGCGTGAGTGGTCAGCTTCAGTCACCGGCAGCTTTATTTGCGCGGAAAGAGCCCCTGGTACCCACAAAACAGTAGGTTGGTGGGCCCCAGACGCGGTCTGGACGCTTCGGAGAAGAGGAAGACCTCTCGCCTTCGCGTGCAGTTGAAACACGATTCCTTAGCCATGCTGTCCGTACCGTAGTCATTGTACCGGCTCGCTCCGTAAGAAATTAATTGTAGTCTTTATAAAGAGCGCCGCCCTGCCCTTTCTTTTAGGGAGATATATGGGCTCCCAGTCATGCATTCGTTATTTAACACGCCTTGTAGTTTGGGGTATTCGAAGCACCGTCAGTTACGCTGAAATGGACCGGTTGTTTTAACCAAAAAACTTGTAATACATTAAGGGAGGGTAATGTTTTGATGTAAATACGAAGCAATGCTTTCTGTGCTTGCCGAAGTTATCCTTTCGAACATTTTTATTTATCCTTCAGTAACAATTATCACGAACGACGTACGTTCTAACGGATTAGGCTGCCTGGTATGTTTTAATTGATAATTAATTTCTAAACTGTTAATAATTCTGAGGCTTGGTTGGGATCCTTGGAGAGAGTAAAGACCTATCGGAAAAATGCTTAAAATATAGTCATGCGGTTTTAGAATAGTTTAAATTTCCATCAAGACAACTAATTTGTTATGTTCTGTAGATGTGCGGCTACATGTTTAAAAGAGTAGTGGCGATCCTCAGACCATCAGCATGTATAGAAATTAAAATTACACTTGTTATAACAATTTTAATTTTACGTATTTTGACAGCCTACGGATGGCCGCTGATTTGTTTTAACATGTAGCCACATATCTACGGAACATAACAAATTAGTTGTGTTTATGGCAGTTGAAAACTGCTTTGTAATATATACAGCACAACGGGATGTCCAAGATAAAAATTATGCAGATTTAAATCGAGACATTTAATGTTGGAAATTATATTTATTACTGGCCACACCGCAGTCGTAATTTATTCTGTTTGGAGAGGTTAATTTTTATCCCATGCGTATGAAAAATACGTTAAGCTCTAAGACTGAATATATTAAATTAGCATTGCCATAACTGTCTGCACATTTACTGCGTATTATACATATTTCGCTTCTTAATGAACGTCTCTTTTCAAGGGATCAGCTTCAATATCAAGCGTTTTCTGGCATCATGTTTGGAGAAGAAAAGGGGGGGTATTCAATGGTAATTGATTCTACACGACTCATCCACCGTATGTAAGATCCATATGTGTTCACATTATTTGGTGTTTATAGATACTTTCCTTTCGTTACTGATTATACTTGTTGCGGGGGATTTTTATTTCAAA